>JZKD02S1869381.1:1133376-1143974 GCA_000966675.3 Picea glauca | reverse complement strand
GAGATGCATAAGTTTCAAAGAGACGAGTATACATGCAATTTTGGTATGTTTCATTTCTAAGACAAAAATTTCAAAGGAATGAATAAATGCAAAGTATTAGACATTTTGGTGGAATTGTGAGTCATCATACCTTGCACCTAAGCCAAACAAAGATTTGTGGTGTTGAGGCTTGTTTCTTGATTTACTTTAAAATGAAATAGGAAAAAAAATATGTTTGTTAATCAAAATAATATAATTTCTAAAATTAAATACAATGTGTGTACATTTGCTTTATATTGAAATATCTAAAGAATGTCATTTTTATTTTATATCTAAATAAAAATTATGATTTTGTTTCTTGCATAAAAAACATACATATTTCTCATGACAATATAGAGCAAGTTTTAGTTTTTTCTAATAATAAATTCAAACTTATTTAGTGAGTATAAAACCAATTTATTAAAAATTTAATATAAAATATAAAATATCTTTAAATATTGTGAATTTTAAAATTTCTTCTTTTATATTTAACATTGGAAAAAAAACATCTGACTATTTTACTTTATATTTAACATTGCAACCAAAAAACATCTAACCATATTACTCAAATCTCCTTAACCCAAGAGATATAATTATTTTTATACTTAAATTTATATTTAAAAAAAAATAATAATAATAACTAATTTATAAACTATCACTTACTATTGAAAAAGATGAAATAACTAATTTATAAACTATCAGGATAAAAGAAAATAACTAATTTATAAACCATCACTCACTACGTATTAAGTACAAGATGCAGAAAATCATGTTAAAGTGCCTTTTCATTTAAACATAATAATGTTTGGAAACGCTTAAAATTTTCAATGAAATATAGAGAAAGAAAAATAATAAATTAAAATTTTATTTATTTATTATTATTATTATTAAATTAATTACAAATTAAAAATTAAAATCATTAAATCATTATTATTTATTAATATTTGTATCTTTTAAAAAGTTAATTAAAAAAATATTTTCATAATTAAATTAAGGAATTTGAATTTTTTTATTACTTTTTATTTTATATGAAATCAAAAAAAAATATTTATTAAATATCTATATTAAATTATTTTCTCTATATAATGCATATACATTTACATTCATTGTGAATTTTTCATTCACTTTAAACTCATATGTTTTTAATCATATAATCCTATAAATTTATTAAATCAAATTGTAACACTTAAATTTTAAGATCAATTAATAATTATTTATCTATAATTTGATCTTTAATTCATGAAATCTATAAAATATCATGTTTTTTTAGTTTTTTTTAATCCATGAAATCTATAAAATGTCCTATTTTTTTTTAGCTGATACATGAACTATTCAAATTTGTTGTATTCAATATTTACAATTGCGCCTGAATTATTCAAATTTGTCGTACTTGGTATTCACAATAGTTCCAGCATGATCGATAATGCATCTAAGTTCTAGCAGACATAAATAAATGTAATATTAATCTTGTTTAACTGCGACTGGGCTTTATGAGGAAGTTGCTCTGGGTGGATTATTAAAGAATGCACTCGTAAATATGAATTCATATTTGTTAGGGAGCACAAATTATCTCTTTGCCCTGGCCATGCAATTATGTCAAACCACACTGTCATGAAAATGTTTTTGAATAAACCTTGGTTGAGCCGAGGCATTTATGGTTTTGATCCGAATATTAGGATTATTGTTGAGTCTAGTGGGTTAGCTCGAGTGAATGAGTGTTGTGGTTTGATGCAAGATCATCCTTTCCACATCATCAAGCGCTAGCTATTGGGAACATGAACGTGCATTCAAGAAGGGAGAGAGGCGCCAACCCTCTCATTTTTCCTTGAATTTAAAAATTCAATGTAATAAATTGTTATTAAATGTTGTAAGGATTGAACAGAGCGAGTTGATGCCTTTGTAAAGGTTGTAGATAGAGTCGCCTTTAATGGTTGATGGTAGGTTGATCTAGATCTGATTTGGACTATATTTTCATTTATTGTAATAAGCCTCGGCAGATAGGCGTTTTAATGGTGATTAGACACAACTAGTGTAGTTTGGAGGGAAGGCTCAAGGAGCCCCTCTTTTGTAAAATCCTTGTAATCAATTATCATATTATTCAAGTTCGGAGAAGGAGGAGAGAGTCGAGACTCTGTTGCAGTCTAACCTTGCACATATTGTAACCAAACATTCAGATATTAATATAAAAGAGCATATTTCACTGTTTATGAGTTTCTGTGTAGTGAATGTTTGTTTCATGAATGTCATTTGTGTGTTTTATGAATACATGTTGTAGATGTATGTGATATATTTCATTTGTAGGGAATTAAGATAGACTTCACTGTCTGTCTCTGAGTTTGTTGGGATATTCTAGGTTCTTTTAGGCTAAGTGCAAGGAGTTCGCAACAAAGTATTGAGAACTCTGTGAGCCAGTGCAAGGAGTGTGCATATGAATTTCAAATCAAATTCATAGGAGAGCGTGTCAAGAGAGAACACCAGGATAATTACAGACTCGGAGAGGATCCTCAAGATTACTAAATACCTTGGAGGAGAAACTGTGCAGAGAAGGTGCAAAAAACAGAGGTGTTGAATATTTTGTAGAGCTCTGTCAGGTGGGCATTGAGCAGGTGCAAGGCGTGCATGAGGGAACTCTGTTTCAAGTTCATAGAGGAGAGTGTTAGGAAGGACACCCCAAAGTTACTGAATACTCTAGAAATCTCTTGAAGGAGAAGTACTCCAGAGTTGTTGAACACTCTTAAGGAAAGGCTCGGCAAGGAGTGCTTTGAGCAGGTGCAAGGAGTGCATAGAACCAACACATTCTGAAGTGTTGGAGGAAGTCGAGGAGAAACAGAGTTGTTAAACACTCTGGGGAAGAGCTCTACAAGTGTGCATTGAGAAAATCTAAGGAGTGCAATGGTGAACCTGGAAGAGATCAGGATCCAGGAGGAATACTTTTGCAAGGAGTGCACCGGGACAACACTTAGACAAAGTGTTGAAATACAACGTCTAAAGGCTTAGTTGAGCGCAAGGAGTGCATAGAGGTGTGAACCTACTACAAGTTCAGAAAATCAAGAGGAAGAGGGCAGAGTGTACCAGGAGGGCACCAGAAAGTTCTTTGAAGGAAAATGAGGGTGATACCCTTAGGATTCTGAGCAAGTTCTAAAGCTCAGGAGGAATAGTGCAAGTTTGCACAGTGAAGGCGTAAGTGTGCGCTAGGGCCGAGGTCAAATTACATTGGAAAATCTCAAGGAGGGATAGCGTTTTAGAAGCGTAGATGAGACCCAAGTAGTTGGGCTTGCAAGAGAATATTCAAAGGCCGAAACCTTTGAATACTTACAAATTCTTCCAATTTGGGAAAAAGAAAAAGATCAAGAGGAGGAGTGACAACAGTGGTTGGATCAAGCTGGAAGAACAAGTATGGATCGTTGAATCCTACATCCAGACATTAAAAGGAGCACGCATAGGAGGAGCAGATCCAAGCCATTGGATCTGAGCGCGGAGGACCAACAATTGTTGGATCCAAGTAAAGTGCACGAACTTCAACCCTTTTTAAGTGCACACGAGAGAAGACTCACTAAAGTCCTGAAGTCCCAAAGTGGATCAGGACTATCCATCATCCAGAGGGACATGTGGTGGAAGATATGGATTTCTAGAGGAATGGCACTCCGGGAGATTCCAGGTGAGAAACGAGCGAAATCACTGAAGCTCCAAAGCCTAGAGATCATCCTAGTCATTGGTGTTGGGGAGGGACATGTGGAGCGAGATTTGAGACTCTGGATTAATTGCACTTTGGGATATTTCATACGAGGTGGTTGAAGAATCACCGAAGTCCTGAAGTACCGAAGTAGATCTTAGTCGTTGGCACAGGAAGGAATGTGGCAGTTGATCATTAACTCCAGAGGAGAGGCACTCTAGAGGATTTGAAGTGTCGAGCTTCGAAAATTGTTGAAGCCCGAAGTAGAGGAGCAGATCCTGGCCATCGATCGTCAGGAGGCACGTGGCACCAGATCTCGAAGTCCGGAAGGGAGGCACTCCCAGAGAAAGAGGGTGTAGAAGGCGAAAAAACTCCCAAAGTCACAGGGATCTGGAGGAGATCTGAATCGTCTATTGCAAAGGACACACATCATCAAATTGTGGAATCCAGAAGCATGCACTCTAGAGGAAACGATGAGGAGGAAGTGGAGTCGTTGATTAGAATTTGTCTGAAGCTCCAAAGTTAAGGGATCATCCTAGCCATCCGTTGTTGGAACACGTGGCATCAAATCTATCACTCTGGTGATAGAACACTTCGGGGAAGTTTTCAAGTAAGTTTCTGAGGGTCAAAGGTTCTAAATGTTGAATTCAATAGGAATCGTTGGTGAAAGGAGGGACACGTGGAGAGTGGAGATTTACTCTGGAGAAAAGTAACTCCAAAGGAATTGAAGTGTGAAGGCAAGAGAACTCTCGAAGTCCGGAGCACCAGAGTTCATCTGAGTCGTCTGTTGGAAAAGGATGTGTGGCAGAAGATCTGTCACCTAAGAGGATTGACACTCCAGGAGAAACAAGAGCAAGTGGGAATTGACTGCAAGTCGCCCGAAGTGAGAACGGAGGACAATATTGACCCTTGATTGAGGTGATCACGTGGCGCTCGATCTGTAGCTTCGGGTAAAAATAAATTCGGAGGAAAAGGGTGTTGAAATGTTTGAAACTCCCAAAGCCAGAGTCCCGAATTAAATCACAGTCGTTGGTTGTTAGAGAAGCGTGGGTTGTACATCTCATCTGGGTGATTCCGTTGGTCTGGAGTTCAAGGAAAAAGGAGTTAGTTGCACTCAAAACAACCAAATCCTGAAGTCGCGAAGGGGGCTAGTCAGAGGTTATAGCTCGTGTTCATAAGGAGAAGGGCCTAGCAGATGAGCTTGTGCTCGCCATTCAATGTTACCAGGAGCACAAGAAAAAGCATGTGTGGGGCAATATAACCTGCGTGGGTAACAAAAGGGGGCCTGTGTGAATTAAATCCAGTCTCTGGCAGAAGACCAAAGAGTTGATTCGGCTCAGTAAATTAAATATCCTTGATCGGGAGGTCACACATCCCCTAGAAGAGAGGGGTCCTACATCATGGTTATTATGAATGAGGTCTTGGGTCAAGTCCCTACCAAATATTGTTGATATTTGTTGATATTTTTTAGCCTCGCCAGAAGTTAAGCTCGTAATTCCCCATCTCTGACATACAATCCAAAAGGCATCTATCAATAGTCACAATATTTAAAATCTACCAGTAGTCACAATCTTTGGAATTTGTCGATAAGATGTTAAGGGATGTTGATTTCCCCACATACCAAAACCACCATTTTTCCAGAAAATAAATATTTTAATTGGGCAGTTGGGCACATGTCTTCCCCATGGGATCACGAGAAATCCACGACTATGTTATAATCTAAGAAATGTTCGCAATTGTCCTTGACTTCTGCCACCATGAATTTTTTTCTTACCACATATGAATCCAATTGTATGTCATTCAATGAGCACAATGCTTGCTTATGTGGGCCTAAATGCAGAAGTGCATTCAAATAACACCAAATTCATATTTGAACTCAATAGAATAAATTTTGGGTTGTTGTTCCTTTAATGCACATTGATCTAGGAATACAAGTTTTTCCTAGAATAGTCTGAAGCACCAGAATGCTTGGACCAAAGTGGAACACCAAATTGTTTTTGGGTTGCGACCCCTCCAATGCACATTAGTCTATATGAGTAACAAAGTGTTTATACCAGTCTAGAGTATTAGTGTATTTGGACCAAAGTAGAGCATCAATGTTTTGTTGGGTGGTTGTTTGTTTGGTGCACATGGGTCTAAGAGCACCATTGTGCCTATACCAATGAGGGGCACCAATGCACTTGGACCAAAATGGAACACCAAATGTTTTTTTGGTTGTTGTCTATTTGATGCACATCGATTTATGAGCACCAACACACTTACACCAATCTAGACTAATGCACTTGGACCGAAGTAGAGCACCAATATATTTTTTGTTAATTATCACTTTGATGTTCAGGTGGTCATTGAACACTAATTCTCTTTTGTGTTAAACACATTGGTGTGCCTATTTAAAATTAGGGCATCACAACTCAATTTTTCTTAAAAACCTTTGTCCAAAAACCTCCACAACAAAAAAACTTTAGTAAAATATCTCACACAAAATCTTGTTTCCTTGTGGTGAAATTATTTACCACCCATTAAAATATGGAATATTGTTTAAAATACATGAATTTTACATTTATAAAATATATCACTAGAAACATAACACTCACCAAACATCCCATAACTTCAAGACACACAAAACATATTTTATTAACCATATGACCTACTCATATTTATATATCAACTTATTAATATTATATTTTTATTCATAACAATCTCAAACATTTTAATTTAACTCTTAAAATAATCAATTTAAAAATATTATATTTTTATTCATAACAATCTCCCATGTTACAATATAAATAATTTATATATATTTCATTAAATACTCTTTAATATAATCCAATTACTAAAAGTAAATAAAATTATAAACGCAATGACAAACCAGGCTGTCAACGCAATGAAAAACTATACGTTTAAGAATGGCATAAATTTTCATCTAGTATTGCGAAACAGTGTAAACTTCCTCCCGGTTTAAAAATTCTGAACAACTGTATTTTTCAAAATATATCTAAATTTTAAAATAACACAGTGCTTGTTGTTTTTAAATTTTTGTGGTGCGAGATTTTAGAGTTTTTTTTCCATATTTTCCACAATGAAATTCATTTTGATAAATGTTTAGAATCCTGAAACGAATCCAAATAATGATTCTAAACGTCAATCAACATGAACTTCACTCCGGAAAATCTGGAAAAAACTAACTCTGAACACAGTGCTTACCAAATGTAGAAACTCGGTCAAAAATTTCTTGTTCGCTCTTCAGTATTGAGAAGAGAGATTGATTTTCCTACCGTAGCCATCCAATGACACCTATCACAGTCTATGCATCCATTGTCAAAATCCACTCAAAACACCTCAAAAAATTTCAAAAACTAAATAACAAGAAGACGAGAATCAAGCGGGCATGAACCACCGGAATCGAAAACCTTCTCGCACCCATCAATCTGAATTATGAGACAAAAAATCCAACATGAATAGTTATCCAGTGAAATATTTCATTTCTTTAATTGTACATACCCACAAAGTAGTGGCTATCTTTTCCCGTCTGATGTTGGCCGCCTGCACCTTTGTCTTCACCATGCAAAAACCATCGAGTTTCCTGCTAGACGACTTGCACCCACGACAGTCAGACTTGACGAGAGAACCCCAGAGGCAGGGCTTCTGGCTCATTGTCTGTTGCCTGTTTCACAAACAAGACGTACTCGGTGTGAACTCCATGCCCATTGGTACAGTTCGAAGAAGCAGGGGAAAGAGAAGGTGCATGTGCCACCACGTGGCACTTTCGAGGCCGTCAGATCAACTTACAGGCCATAGAATCAGTGCCAAATTTCTCTTCTCAGGTCGTACAATCCGAGCCACTCTAACCATTGGATATCTTCCACATGGAGCTAGGATCTGTACCATTTTCTTTGTATGGTATGTGAAACAGTCTGTACGGATTTGACACGTGTCCCTCTCTAGACTGTAGATCTGGACCGTCCAATCATCGACACGTGGTTTTCTCATAGTCATGTATCTGGACCGTCCGATCTTTGAGACATGTCCCTTTTTTGGCCGTATATCTTGGCTAACCAATATTTTACACATGGGCCTCTTCAGGGTGTAGATCTGAGCCATCTGATCAACGACACATGGCCCTCTCGAGGCCGTAGATATGGGTTGTTCAATCGTCGACACGTAGCACTCTACTGGCTGTAGACGTGGGCCACTTGGCACATATCCGAGGCTGCCACTTGGCAAACATCGAAGGGACCACTTTGCACCCATCCCATACTGCCACTTGGTGCACATCCAGACTACCATTTCGTGCACATCGGAGGGGCCACTTGGCGCACATCCAAATATTCCACTTGGCGCATATCCAAGGGGCCACTTGGCTCAAATCCAAGTCTGCCACTTTGCACAGATATGCTGGGCCAGTTAGCGCACATTCAAGGTGGTCACTTGGCACAAATCTGCTGGCTCAGTTGGTATAGATCCGTTGGGCCACTTGGCGCACATCTGAGGGTACCACTTGGCACGCAATCGATGGGCCACTTGGAAAACAACCAATTGGCCACTTGGTGCACATAGAGGTTGCCACTTGGCTAACTAAGAGGTTAACACTTGGTGCAATAGGAAATGGCCACCTGGCACAGTAATAGATGGCTCCTTTTCGTAGTGGAGCACCACGTGGTGCAATAAGAGTGGTTTACTTGGCACACACGCATTGGACACTTTGCGTAGTTAGAGGGTTCCTCGTGTAGTAAAATTGGTTTATCTGTTACGGTGATTGGCTACAGCCCCAAGCTTAACCAATATTCAGTAGTCTTTAGCCCATGAGTAAGTGAGTTGGAGCTCCCTTAGCTTGGAAGGTAAGGCCCTACACATTAATAGCAGAAAGTCTATGGCAAGGACCTGTTGCAAATCCAGAATAATATATGTTGGCTTATGCCCTCAGTCGAAATAGTTTTTTTGCTCGCCAACAGGTTTAAATTCTCATTCCCAGTTACAAATTGTTTGTGGTGGGCTAAGTTTCTAGTTTTGCGCATGGTCCCAAGGTCCCAAAACTGGTATTCATAGTAATATTTATATTTGGCAAAAGAAATATTCATAATATATTTTTCTAGTGATTTGATTTACATGGCCCGGATAAACTTTTTAGTGGAATGCATGCATGAATCCTTGAGATTAACAGACAATGGACAATTAATATAGAGGATAAATTTTGTTCACCAAAAGTGGGATGTCATGTGATTGTTCTGTATGGTTTTTCCTTTTCTGATATATATAAGGGTTGGTTTCTACCCAATGGTTATTGGATCCATTGTTTGTGCACTTGGAAGAATGATTTACTATGATGTGTGTTTATCTGGTATGCAGCCTACAATCTTAGGAGAAGAAATATGATTGATTTTTTTTCTAACGATCCATTTAAAATCGTTTAAAATAGAGAGGTCTTTAAAAAACATTTCTCTTAATCTTTTTTACATAATATTTACATTCTAAAAAGAAATTTATCCTCTGGTTTTTGTTTTTTAAATATGGGTAATTAATGCTAATTAATATAGTTGAAGTTGAATGAATTCAAATTTTTTACACTTATCATCAAAATTACATTAACAACTTATAAAAATCATTAAATTATTTTTTTAATAATTATAAAATATTTCTAAAAAAATTAAATAAAATAATTTAAAAATTAACTAATATTTAAAAATTTCTTAAATTAATATTTTCAGTTTTTATATTATATTATATTGAAATTACACTACATAATATAGTAAAAATAAAATATGTTACATTTATAGCTTTTCATATTAAAAAACTATATGAAAAAAGACACTTTATATTGGAATAAAAAAAATATATCTCCTAAAGTCCTTTGGATGTTAGGGTTGGGGTTTAAAAAACATTCTAGTTGCAAAACAATGTATGGGGTATCATCACAAATTCATGTCTTTGGGCTCGCACAGTAAAAGAAAAATATTCCCCTTTGGACTTAATTGTAGACTAGGTCAAGCAAAATCCGAAATCATCAAGGAATGGGTCCATAATTTGGAAAGCCAAAGTCAATGCTTTCCCTCTAATTGGTAATCAACTCATATGGAAGTTTGGGAATGGAGCAACAATCCTCATTGGTAAGGACACTTGGATAGAGTGCCAAGGTAAAAAGATCCTCCCACAACAAATTTATACATGATCTCAATAATGCAAGCTTTTTTCATCTTCAACAAATCACGAGAAGGGACTTTGTTTTGGGTACTACCCAATGGTTAAGTTGGAAGGAAGTAGGTCTAAATGAATAACATGCTCAAATATGGTGGACATACAAATATGACTTGTCCTCATCCATGGTCATACCAAAAATAGCAAGTCAAATCCCTCCTTAGCATCATCCTTGCTTTGCTATGACCTACTATGACTGTCAGATATTTGCGACGTTGCTCCTCTTCCACCATTAGATCTGGCCATCATATCACTGCGATGTGGCTCCCCTCCATCCATCGGATTTTCCCATCAGAATGCTACCACGTGGCTCCTCTCCGTATGTCATATCTATAAAATTCCTGTAGAAATCCCGATAGATCTAGAATTCTAGTTAAATTGAACACAAACAATTTGCTGATATTCAAGAGATGAGAGAAAGTTTTTGCTCCATAAATCAGAGAATTATATTAATAAAAAATGAATATACATGAAAAACCATCATCAGAAAGAAGAGAGGAGGTGAATATATAGAATTTCCAACATAGAAATTCTAGTAAAAAAAAACTAGAAATAGCTAAAATAGGTGTCATGAGCTAAGGGAGACCACATAGTTCGACTTAGACCACTAAAGATACATGTCACACACTCATTAATGTCCACAAGAGTCAAGTGATGCACATTAGCTCACTTAAGCTCACTTAACTGACAAGAGAAGCAGTTCCAACTCACTTAA
>JZKD02S1869381.1:1080577-1103000 GCA_000966675.3 Picea glauca | reverse complement strand
CCACAGACTTAGCTACAGAATCATCTGATTCTGTAGCTAGTCAAAAATAGCATACAGGATCAAATAATAATCAAATCAAATCAAATCCAATCATCTTTTAATAATCATCAAAAAATGAGTTACCAACGATCCAGGTGAAATTATCATTCAAATTTAAACAATATCAAAATGAATGCAATCGAAACAGAGTAAAGAATGCTCTGTTTTCAGTTACCATAAAACATGGTTAAACTTTGACATGCCTGTTTCGTATCAAACGAAATTAAAAAGTGAATCAGATCATATGAGATACGATGTAATCGTAATCAATACAACCACAATCGAACAGAATCGTATACAAGATATGATATGCCATAACATAACTATAATCGATATCATTGAACACAACATATATGTTACAGCTGTAGCAATATACATAGATTTCATGTCGTTTCAACCAACAGTAAATACATGGAAGGCTGTGGAGATTATGCATAAGATTCATTCTGTGGTAATCAAATATGGGAAGTCTGTTATGATATACTCAAAACGAAACATGCGTAACAGCATTGACCAAAAACCACCATAGATTTCATTAACTGGGTGTAACATAGTTAAGATCCAACAACGGCGATGATAACCATAATCTGGGCAGCAATCAATTAAAATCGGGTCTGAGTCAATTATAGAACAATTCATCATCCTGGGCATGATCATTTTTATTTTACAAATCCATTCGTAACTGAAAATACACGGTCATTCCAATTCAAAAGAGAACAGGGTCGACTGATCACAACGAATTAACTGGCTGGAAGTTTTATGACTGTTACGATTTGTATCACTTCACGATTTGGGTAAATATAAAACCAAACCTTTTTTTAAACATAATCCAAATCGTATCCGGGCTGGTCAAAGTCATATAAAATTCTAACAGACAACCATCGTATATGTGCATCATAACCAATTCAGATCGCAGCATAGATCGTGTTTCAAAATTTGAAATGCAAAAAGGCTTGTCTATAATAGATGCAACAGAACATTCAATCGCAACCGATTTAAAACAATCAAATCCATATTATGATTAATAGAATCAAAACCAAATCTAATTAAAACTTTAACGATAACAAACATTGATTTACCAAAACAAATTATATACAGCAATGCATGTTTATGTGACAGAGAAGGTCAATGATGTACACAGAGTTTATGAATGTGTCATATAAATGGGTGAAAGTTATACCAGTGAGGTTGCTGAGGCTATGCCAATTTCAAATTGACAATTGTTGTAGCCGACTCGACATTTTTAAACAGAATTGAACCAGTAGTTCGTTGTTTCTTGTCAATGGGTGGCTCCTTCGCCTTATGAATGGTGAGTTTTGCCACTTGATCTTCCAGAGCATGGATTCTGGATTGCAACATCGTCACATCTAGGTAGTATCTCTCCAACCATAAGCCACACTGATCGCATGGTGGAATAGTTGTTTGAGAAGAAGGGGGTTTCAACGAGTCATCGAGGGTTCCGTGAGGTAGTTCAATGCCAGGAAAATTAGGATCATCCCGCAAACAAGGTGGTAAATTCTTGACAAATTCATACGAAGGTTTGTCACACAAGCCTTCTGAGTAAGGATACTCGTTTGTGAGAAAACGTTCAATCTCCAAATCAGAATCTTCACTGACCACGATAGGCTCAGGGTTGGCAGGGGTTCTAGGTTTATTTCTTGCCATGCGAGAGATTAACCAAGCGTTTTTCTTTCCTTTAGAATTAGCTCCAGTTTTAGCTTTAGGCTTTTTGGCTGCGGGTTTAGCAATTTTGATCTGTTTGGTCACAGACATGGGCAAGTTTGTAGGTGAGTCGGGTAGAGGTTTGGGTAGAAAAACGTTGTAAGGCACAGGGATAGGCTTGCTTTCGGTCACCATAGGTTTATCAACCTGTGGTGGGTTTGATTCTTCAAAGCCATTACGACTGAGAAAATCACACCAACAGTCATGACGCAACCCCGACTCATAGACCATAAACATTTTAATCAACCCAAGATGGAAGAGGCTGGTATCGGCCTGGTTACGTTTGTACCTTTTAGCCATCTTAAACAGACTTCTATGCAGGTAGTGGGGCATACTAAGCTCGTATCCTATAAAAACCATCAATAGACGAAGGTGAAACAAGAAAACGAACCCGTACCTGCCCTCTCAAGTAATGAATTGCTTGATTATCATTAGCAGGTCATGCCAGCATGGTTTTAACATTTTTGCAGGCAAACCTTTGTCGCATGAGTTCACCATTCGAGATTGGAAAAGCAATGTCCACGGGACATATTCCACCTTGCAACTTTTCGACCACTTCTCTCCATTAGCAGGCAGACTGGTTGCCGAGCTAAGAAATTGTTCATTAATTTCCAGTTGAACATCCCCAACTTTGGCTCGGCAGCCATCAAATGATAACGCAAATTGTCGAGCCACGCTAGGGTTATAACCATCGAATTTCCTTATGAACGGGATCCATCTGAATTTCTCCAGGTCGCTATAAGCGCCATCGAACATCAGCAATGCTTGGCAACCATTGGGCTCGGCCCTTACAACAGGAACCATGGCTTCTGTGCATAGTAGGGTTTGAATCGAACAAAACAATACACAGGGTCGAAAATGGTTACGACTAACAGCTGCAGCGCTCAAAGAGGAAAGGATTAATTGTGTGCGTGCGAAGGTGGTGGAATTACCACCGCCATGTAGGATAATAATGGCACAGTACAGTGTTGTTCCATCCACATAATATCGTTTAAACCACATGAATCGGCCAACCCGTCACTTTGGGTGGTGGATCATTGTATCAACTTGCCATACCATACCATATATTATATCGATGCGCCATTGCATAACTTAGAACCATTGAATCAAAACCCAATGTTAACCAACGCACCATTGCATTAATTCAAACTATCAAACCAAAAGTTTACCCGATCGTGATTTCACAACTTCAAACCTTTGCCTTTCAACCTGAAATCGAAACTCATATGTTGATCATGCGCTCATAGCATAATATATAATCAAAGTTTTATAAAACATTATGACAAATGGTTTTATAAAATCGATAATTCAAGAGCTCAAAACAATAAGGATCATATCAAATAAAACCAACATCAATCATGACCCTTATAGAATCAAATGTAACCAATAAATTTGCATGCTCAATGGCTTATTGATCAAGTAAATCCAAATGCGCAATCAAAGTAAGAGTAGGCCAAGGGACATAGTTTGAAAGAACCTTTGCAGTCATGTGATAAACCAATGGTAAAGTGCCTTTCAGAAAATTAATAAAAGACTACGACAGTCCAAACAACGATGGATGGGTTTTCACACTTTCAGTTGTGAAAACTGAATCGAAACCAAATTGCAATTGTCGCAAAAAATGAAACAAATGTCTAGTTGCAAAATGCGACGATGACTTGTCGTTTAGGAGACAATTAGGTGTAGGCAGCTTTTTAGGGCAATTAAAAAAAATTGAATTGGCTGCCAACAAGGTGTCATAAGCTAAGGGAGACTACATAGTTTGACTTAGACCACTAAAGATACATGTCACACACTCATTAATATCCACAAGAGTCAAGTGATGCGCATTAGCTCACTTAAGCTCACTTAATTGACAAGAGAAGCAGTTCCAACTCACTTAACTGACCCGAAATAGTAGTTACTAATAATAGTAACGACAAAAATCATTAATTAAGAAATAAATCTCTCACTCAAAGAGGAGGTGTGAATTCCCTAATAATAGATGAGTTTTTTCATGGGGGATTTGGAATAAATCATGAATAAATCAATAAAATCAAGAATAAATTGAGAAAATCAAGAACCGGGAGTTGAGTCTTGATCTAAAATTAGCAGTTTTCCCTAAAATCTAGGGATGAGGTGCCCTTCTTCTCTATGTGGCCAAATTAGGTGAAATAAAGTGTAAATGAATGTATTAACCAAAATCTAGGAGTCTAAGCTAGGTATAAACTAATGTAAGTTAGGTTTATTCTCCAACAACTCGTCAGATCACCCCCACATGGCTCATTATGGACCATGGATTTGTTTTTCATATCACTTCCATGTGGCTCCTCTTTGTCCATTCGATATGGTCATCAATCACTGTCATGTGGTGCCTCTCCATACCTCAGATCTATTAACTATTCATATGGACAATATTAACTATTAGGCCAAATACTTGCAACTAATTGGGCCATCAAACGACCTGATCAAACTATTGTGTGGGTTCCATGTGGTGAGCATTCAACGACCTAATTCGATGACTATTCGGGCACCATGTTGTGGGCATCTAATGACCCGATCAGATCATTGTGCAGGTCCCATGTGGTTGGCATCCGATGGCCTAATCCCATGATTGTTCGAGTGCCATGTGGAGGGCATCCATCAACTCAATCTAACCACTATTCAAGTGATATGTGGCAGCCATCGAATGGCATGATCAAACCATTGTGTGGAAACTATGTGGAACCCATCAGATGACCTGATCAAACCATTGTGTGGATGCCATGTGGTAGCCATTAAACGACCTGATTGGATCGTTGTGTAGGTGCCTTGTGGTGGCCATTGGACAGCCTGATCGGACTATTGTGGGGGTGCCATGTGGCAACCATTGGACGACCCAATGAGAATTTTGTGTGGGTGCCATGTGGCAATAAATAGATGACTCGATTAGATGGATATGTTAACTCCATGTTGTAGGAATCCAACAGTTGTGTGGGTACCATGTGGTGGACATCCATGGCCTGATCGAACCATTGTGTTGGCGCCACGTGTTAGGTATCTAACAACTGTCTTCTAGCCATGTGGAGGGAATTCGACGACTATTTGATAGCCACATCGTGGGGATATGATGATTGTCTACTTTCCACGTAGAAGGAAGACGAAAAATGTTTGGGATCCACATGGAGAGCATTCGATGGTTGTTTGCGAGCTACGTGGAAAGCATCCAACGAATGTCTAGTAGCTACATGGCAAGAATCTGACAGATTTAGGCTAGCCACATGGTGGGTATTTGATGGCTCAATGCAACGGATGTCTGTTGGCCACATGGAGAAAATACAGATGGCTATCTAGAAGCCACATAACTGGAATCAAAGGATTTTCTAAGAGCCACATGGAGGGGATATAATGATTGGTTGGGAGCCACGTGGCAGGCATCCAACGGATATATCCAACAATTGTTTGCTAGTCATGTGGTGAGAATTCTGTTAGCACTGAGAGTCACCCTCCGACTGTAAGAGGATAATCCCAATACCCATCATAAAAAATGTAAATGGATTAAAATGGTTTGAGTAGGTGGATCAGTGAGACTGCAGGGAGAGGAAAAGATAACAGAAGCAACTGCAGATCATTTTGGGACCATTGGGCTATGGAGTCATAAGTATCATGAATAATGAAGGCATTTAAACTGTCTATCAAACAAAGGATTTATGTGGTGATGAGGAGAAAGAAGACAGAAAATGTTTGAGTGATGAACCATGAAAGATGGGAAAATGACAACAAATCCTTTATCGCCTCAGGGATCCATAGATCAGAGAGATGTTACAACCAGAGAAGAAGAATAATAGAAAATGTCTGATGAACCATGAAAGATGGGCATGATGAAAACAAATCCTCTACCGCCTCAGGAATCCATAGATCGGAGAGATTACATCCAGACGAAAAAAATAGAAAATGTTTGATGAACCATGAAATATGGGCATGATGACAACAAATCCTCTACCACCTCAGGACTCCATAGATCAGAGAGATCACATCCAGACAAGAAGAAATAGGACAATATGTAAACTAAGAAGACGGTCTCATAAAACATAAAATCTACAATCCAATCCCTTAGGCTTACAAACTATAAAATACAGAGCCCTACTCCTAAAAATTCTCATCTCTCCAACCTATGAAAACACCTCCCTTTTAAAAAATTTAAATTGATCCATTTATATCAAATCAGTCCACAACTACCAAGAGTGTAATCTGGCCATCTCATTTAAATCTTTCGTTTATGCATCTTTCTGTCAGACTATGCATGTTTCCTCCTGTTAGACATAAGCTCAAATCAGTATGGACCAGCAACATGAAATCGTCCCTCGTGGTACCTCGAGATGATAGTTATGTCTCATTGGCCAGACATTTCATGCCTTCTACTTATGGACTGAGTTGAGTCTTCAGCTACCAGTCCTTTTTCATTAACTGAATCCTCCTCAGGATTGGAGTGCGGCTTAACACCTAGGGGGTGGCCACGTGCTGCTCTCAAATTTTTTGTTATATAAGCACGTGATTGTGGAGCCGTCATAAGCAGTTTGGATGCACACCACTTTTGAGCCCACAATTCACCACCTTCTCCCACCTAGCTCTTTCTCTATACCATGGTTTCAATTGTGGGACCGCTCAAGAATTTTATTGTTTGAGAATGTTTCGTCCCCCGAATGAAGCGTGGTCGTCAATCTGGTCATGATTTTCCATCTGGGAAAGCCCTGATTTTGCTGCCGTGTACCACCCTTGGATGGACCCTGCTTCCTACTGCAAAGATCAACGACTCTCAATTACTTTGGGAGTTCAAGCTTTAAGCCTTTTTCTTCTGCTTGCTTGTGCAATCCTCTGAAGTGTCGAATTCCCGAAGTGAGAGATTTGGTGATGCATGGCCTCAGCCTTTAATGGCTCAGATTTACTTCAGGACTTTGGGATGCTTGGCTAGTCATTAATCCTTGCGCAACTTTTAAACTTCGACGATCTGAGAGCCACTAATCTGAACTGTATACGGGATCTCTGGCGTTGAAACATGAACCTGTTTGCTTGCCTGTATTTCAGCCCAAAATGGACTGCTTTTGAATGTTGTTCTTGGATGCTTCTTGTGCAGACCATGGACTTGGATTACCTATTTCCCTTGACAACTATATGTGATAACATTTGGCTCCACAGGGGATGTCATGCTCCCTGCAAGCTGCCAAGAACATGTAGTTACAGTGCCTTAGATGATGGGTTATGGAGTCGAGATTAAATACATTTTGTTGAAGATAGCAGGCTAATATGTACACTATTCTACTAAAAGAAAACAAACACATGTGCTTCAGAAGAATCTTATTTATGTACAATGCTAGACTAACTATTTTTTTATTATGTGTTAGGTGAAAGAAAACTTCCACCATAGCCACCCAAAATGCTTGGTAACATAATTCTCCTTTTCACTGCAAATGATCCACAAAAGGTAAGGGAAGTATGACAGAATAATGAAAACCTATTTTGGAACACTGACCATACCCCCAAATGATGATAAGATGAATAATTTTGCAGGCTCCAATGCTTTTGGAAAAATCAACTCCATATATAACCCTATAGGGTCATAAAATCTATAATAAGGCACGCTAACTTGTAAGAAATAATCTCCTTCATTACATTATTGCTTACCTGTTGTTTTATGTTCTCAGCATGTATAGGTGGGTAAAGGATTGATTCATGTTGGCTAATCCCAAGAAATATTTTCTCATTTACCAATACTAGACATGAGACAAGCTGCACATTTATCCCATCCTTTTCTCCTTCATGGCCCACCCAAAGATCAGGTTCATAATTATCATACACAGGAACCATGCTACAAGGTTCCAAAGGAGCCATGAAAAATATTTTCTCTTCATCATCTTCACTGGGATATTCATCAAAAATTGGTTGTTTTTGGTCAACATTTGAAACAACTTCTTCATCATAAGCAGGGCTTCCAAAAACATATGCTTCAAGGACAGGAATATCCTTTGCATTTTCTCCATAAGAGCAACAAACAACATCTGCCTTCAATTCTGTAAAGCTAGGAAAAAACATAGAGAAATCTTCCCTAGTTCTTTTAACTAGCTTATCATCTATCTTAGCTTTGTAGTCAGGAGAAATATCTACTACAGAATACACTTTCTCTTCATCATAAGAATATTCAAAAAAGAGATGTTGATCTTCATTAATATTTAAAACAATATATACATCTGATATAATGCCAAACGTTTCTATGTTATTTTTATCATAATGAATATCATTCAACACCCCATGATCTTCATGGTAAATGTTTTCATCTACAATAAATGCTTCATCACAAATCGGGCTTTCATACATAGAATAATCTTTATGGATCAAATAAAACTCATTACAACATCCCTCAAAAATACGATCAGCTGGAAAATATTCTTTACAAAAGAAATTGAAAGTTGCATGAAAGTTTGTCAAAGAGATGATACTTGCAACTAGGAGAGATCTACACCAATCGAAAGCAATCCCCTCTAATGAATACCTAAAATTATTTATCTAAACATCTTCATGCATGATACAAAACTGACGAATAAAATCATGAAAATCCAGCAAGTGTTCAGCTGGTTCCTCCCACTCTTCTCCTTGAAATTTAAGAAGGCTACTTTCCCATTCATCTCTACTAGGCACTGGATTAGAGAAACCAACTATCTTTGAAAAATAATAGAAAGCATACCAATGAGCTAAAATCTTGTCCATTTCAAACTAGTGGAGTCACCATGGTGAAAGATGAGCAATCAAAATAATGTGTTCAGCTTCAGTTCACAATCTAAAACTGGATCTTTTCATTGTTGTTCTCCTGGGGAAGATGTCTTCACTTCCGTCCTCAACAATGATGCCATTAATGTTAGCATTGAGATTCAACCTTCGACTGTAAGAGGATAATCCCAATACCCATAAAAAAAAGGTAAATGGATTAAAATGGTTTGAGTAGGTGGATCAGTGAGACAACAAGGAGAGGAAAAGATAATAGGAGTGACTGTAGATCAGTTCGGGACCATTGGGCTATGGACTCATAAGTATCGAGAATAATGAAGGAATTTAAACTGCCTATCAGACAAAGGATTTATGTGGTGATGAGGAGAAAGAAGACAGAAAATGCATGAGTGATGAACCATGAAAGATGGGCAAATGACAACAGATCCTATGCCGCCTCAGGGATCCATAGATCAGAGAGATGATACATTCAGACAAGAAGAAAAATATAAAATGTCTGATGAACCATGAAAGATGGGAATGATGACAGTAGATCCTCTACTGCCTCGGGAATCCACAGATTAGAGAGAATACATCCACATGGAAAAAAAAAATTATGATGAACCATGAAAGATGGGCATGATGACAACGGATCCTCTACCACCTCAGGACTCCATAGATCAGAGAGATCACATCCAAACAAGAAGAAACAGGACATCATGCAAACTAAGAAGACGGTCTGATAAAACAATTCAAAGGAATCTTCAATAACATAATATTTACAATCCAAGCCTTCATGATTACAAACTAAAAAATACAAAGCCTTGCTCCTAAAAATCTCTTGGCTCTCTAGCCTCTGAAACCACCTCCCTTTTAAAAATTCTAAACTGATCTATTTATATGAAATCAGTCCACAACTGTCACGAGTGTAATCTAGGAATCTCATTTAAAGCTTTCATCTATGCATATTTCTGTTAGACTATGTGTGTTTCTTCTTATCAGATGCAAGATCATATCTTTATGGGATTACAAGACGAAACTTTCCCTTGTGGTACCTCGGGCTGACAATTATGTCTCCTTGGCCATAGCTTTCATGTCTTCTACTTGTGGACTGAGCTGAGGCTTCAGCTACCAGTCCTTTTTCATTAATTGAATCCTCATCGAGATCGGAGCATGGCTTAACGCCTAAGGGGGTGGCCATGTGTTGCTCTCGAATTTTTCGTTATATAAGCATGTGATTACGGGGTTGTCATAAGAGGTTTGGATGCACACCACTTTTGAGCCCGCAATTCACCACCTTCTGTCACGTAACTCTTTCGTTATACCATGGTTTCAATTGCAGGACCGCTCAATAATTTTATCGTTCGAGCATTTTCTATCCCCGCAATGAAGTGTGGTCGTCGATCTAGTCAAGATCTATGATCTGGGAAAGCCCCACTCAAGGATGATTTTAAGCATGGAAATTTATTTTAAAATGTATAAACCTTGGCAAATCTTGCTAATATTTCATATTCCAACTATAAAATGTTTGGCGATATTTTTATAAAAACATTAAAATTTATAAGGATTTTATATAGATTGTATAAATTTTTGGCGATTTTTAAGGTAAAATAATTTTATCCTATAGAATTTGGGTGAATTTTTTTTAGAATGGCGAATTGTTTTTTGGGAAAACCATGGAAAATTAACCCATGAGAGAAATTTAGCCACGCGCCGCCATTGGATGGACTTTGCTTCCTGCTGCAAAGATCGACGACTCTCAATTACTTCAAGAGTTTGGGCTTCGGGCCTTTTTCTTCTGCTTGCTCGCGCAGTCCTCTGAAGTGTCGAACTCCCAAAGTGATAGATCTAGTGATGCATGGCCTCTACCTTCAATGGATCAGATTTACTTCAGGACTTTGAGATGATTGGCTAGTCGTTAATCCTTGCGCGAATTTTAAACTCTGACTGTCCGAGAGTTGCTAATATGAACTGTACACATGATCTCTGTCGTTGAAACATGAACCTGTCTACTTGCCTATATTTTAGCCCGAAATAAACTTCTTTTCAATTTTTCGCTTGGACGCTTCCTATGCAAACCATGAACTTGGATGACCTTCTGCCCTTGACAACTATATGTGATAACACATCCCATGGCCCTATTCAACAAATTTCTAGAGTCCACATAGAGAGCATTCAATGATTGTATGGGAACCACGTGTGTTCAGCCTCTAAATTGACATCCCCACTACCCTATTATACTCCTCATCTATACCTCTTTGGCTTACTTTAGCTTGGATAAATGACAAAGAACACTACCATTATCCATTGATGAGGTCATAAGGTAAAGTGTAATTAATTCATGCATTTTTGTGGTTTATTGCACTAGGAGACTATATGTTTCATGTACCAATGTTTTAATTTTCCATGTATAACCTTTGACCTCTAGATGAGTCCAACTTTTCTATACCATCTCATCCATCCGGTACTTATGCACCAAATTGCCACTGTCTGAATCTGGTACCAAGCGCACCTTCCATTCAGATCCAATACCGAATCTCACATGTCGCGATCCGGTACCAACCACTTGTGCACTATTCGGATCCAGTACCATTTACCAAATCTCACCTGTCACGATCTGGTACCAATATAGGAAGTAGAATATACCAAGTTTAGCTCCAGATCGTACTAAATATAATTGTTGGATGTTTGTTGAATCATTAAAGCTCTAGCAAGGTTATGATAAGCTTGTCTATTTATTGCTTCATCCTCATACACTTTGTGTCATGAGGATGAAGTTTAAAATATGTAACTGAATATATAAATTTGACAATTGACTAATTTGCTAAAGATTTCACCTCCTTGTGTTTCACGACTAAGATTGTTTAAATAGTCATGGCAAGGATGGTGGAAGTAGTAGAGAGTTAGTATAATCCAGCATGTGAAGCAGTGTTACATATTGTAGAACACATTTTGAGTTGAAGTTTAATAAAAGGATGTCATTTATTTCTAGGTCTTGATCATTTATGAATGAATGTGAGTTGAGTTGTTAGCATAGTTTAATTCTTTGTTTTGAAATTTAAGTAAGAGGAATGTGTGGATTGAAAGAAATCTTACTGTAGACTCCAGTCACTAACATGTTGAGGCGGCAAGGGCCCACCACCCAACAAAGGTCATCATCCTTATAGATTAGTGTTAGTAGTTGATTTCAATAGTATAGATGTTAGATTAGTTGAGTCTTAATTCTTTCAGATGATAGCAGTATAGTTTAGACTAGGATTTTGATTATACAATTGTTTGGAGATCTTTACTTACTATGTTTTGCATATGTTATGTTTATGTTTTTATGAATTTGATTTTGTTTCATGGACATAAATGTTGGCAGCAGTAGTCAAACATATTTGAAGGAGAACTAGTGAAGTTTACAACAGCACATTGTGAACCACAACATACTCAATATATTGACTATTGAACTACCCATGCTATGTCTTGATGATTGATGTGTGATTTCCATTTCAGAAATGTGATTGCATAGTTAGTTTTTTGGGTCAGATAGAAAATTTGATCTATCAAAGAACTCCATCTCATATTTGCATGTTCCATAATGGAGTAGATAGCCCCTCTGTGAAAGACAACCAAAGTGTGTTTTTTATTTGCTAGTTTGTTTTGTTTCGAGCATGCATAATCTAGAATAGTTCTATACTCGTGACATTAGAATTACCTTCCTTACTGGTGTCTTGTAACTCTGTCGACTACGAATCCTGGATTGATAATTAATGAGTACATTATACTAAACATATAAGTAGCACACCATTTTGGCGTCGTTGTCGAGGAGTTGCAAACGGTAAGAAGTGATTTTTAGCTTAGATTGTTTGCATAGTTTTTGAATGATTTTATAGGTTGCTTGAGGGAGGAGGATAAAACGTTTAAGACGTGAGTGAAGAGCCACACGGCCACTAGAGTGGGGTTCTCCGAAGCCAGGTTTCCTTCTTACTTTCTAGATAGAATTAGGATTTCAATTCAGTTCTTGGACAAAGGGAAAATCAAATGCCTTATGCTATTTATTTTGTCAATAAAAATCTATCTCCAACTGAAGTTAATTATACAGTCACAGAAAAAGAATTGCTAGTTGTGGTCCATGCTATCAATAAATTTAGACACTATATTACAGGATACCAAGCTTTTGTACACACTGATCATTCATCCATCAAATTCTTAATGAAAAAACGTGTAACAAATCCTAGAGTTATAAGATGGTTGCTATTATTACAAGAGTTCAATATCAACATTATTGATAGACCTAGTAAGGATAATCTTGCGGCTGATTTATTATCTAGAATGATTCATCTGGGAGATAATGCACCAATAAAAGATAACTTTCCTGATGAGAATTTTTTTTCTATTTCTACATTCACTCCTTGGTATGCAGATGTAGATAACTATCTTGTGATAGGGAAGATGCCTCGGAAATTATCTCCTAGAGAAAAACAAAAAATAATTCAGCTAAATGCAAACTACATGTGACATGATGATTGTCTCTACAAAACAGGACCAGATTTGCTAATCAGGAGATGTGTAAGGGAAGATGAAATTCATGATATTTTGAAAGCCTTCCATGATGGTCCTTGTGGAGGAAACTTCGCAAACAAGAGGACCGCTTATAAATTTCTGCAATTTGGTTATTATTGGCCTCGTATTTTCAAAGATGTTAAAACCTATGTATCCAATTGTGATGAATGCCAACGAATGGGTAAGCTTACTGCACGAGACCAAATGCCACTTCAAGCCCAAGTAGTCATTGAGCCTTTCAAGAAATGGATATTAGATTTTATAGAGCCCATTAACCCTACATCTAAAAAGAAAAAGTACATACTTGTATGTACTAACTATGTGACTAAGTGGGTTGAAGCAAAATCTTTACCAGCTGCAAGTGAACAATCAGTGGTAGATTTCCTTTTTAATGACATCTTTACTAGATTTGGTGTACCTCTAGAAATTGTGACTGATCAGGGAACTCAATTTACCTATAATCTAGTCAAATTTGTTACATAACACTACCAAATTAAACACAGGAAATCTACACCCTACCATCCACAAGCAAATGGACAAGTAGAATATACCAACAAAGTTATTGAGTCCATTCTTACCAAAACAGTATATCTACACCACAAGGACTAGCCTAATAGATTACTAGAAGCCTTATGGGCTTATAGAATCACCTGGAGGAATACAACAGGACATACACCCTACGAGTTGGTGTATGGGAAGCAGGTAATTCTCCCCATAGAATTCCAGATCAAAACCTTCAGGACTACAGTACAAGTTGGCATGAACTTGGATGAAGCTCAGCAACACAGACTCTTGCATCTTAATGATTTGGATGAAATCAAGCAGGAAGCACTTCAAAGAACCACTCTCATTCAGGAGCAGAGAACAAAATGGCGTGACAAGTATCTCAAAAAGAAAAAAATTCAACAAGGATTTTGGGCCCTATTGTATGACAGCAGATTCAAAAACTTCAAAGATAAGTTAACTACTCATTGGATGGGACCTTACGAAATTGACACTTTCTATGATAATGGTTCAATTAGGATAAAGACAATTGACGAACAACAGACACCATTACTTGCGAATGGTCACCAGTTGAGAATTTATAACAAACCTCTATCAAAAGAGGAATTTTTGACTCGTATAATACAGAATTCAGATATGCAGGTGATCAGTAAAGAAGGAGACCTTCCTACTGATCCACATTGATTGATTGGTTTATTTTTAAAATTTTGTACATAGGTGTGGATTGTGTCTTGTTAATAAGCTGAAGGTAACAAGGGATTCTTACCTCCTTTTGTTTTACTTTTGCATTTTATCTTTGAAAGTAGATTTCTATAATTTATTTGATCCTTCAAAAACTTGCTAAACATCAGTTTGTAGGCATCAATAATACTTTGTTCTGCTCCGGTACCAAAAATCATGTTCTGGTCTGATACCAACAGTCATGTGTTGGTCCGATACTATAAGTATGTCCTTATACGATACTACCAGGACACATCACCTAATTGACAAGGAATGCTATGCATATTTCAAAATCTTATGTCAATTAATATGAAGTATGAAGCCATGCAACAATCACTTAAGCTGGAACCAAGAAGCTGAATGCAACATCAAATGGCATCCCTTATGAAGCAATAATTTCTTTTGGTTCCGCTGCTGACTAAAGGGAAGTATATTTAATTTCTTTTGGTTATGTTGCTAAAAGGAATAATTTTTAATTTCTTTCAGTTATGTTGCTTGACAAAGAAGACATAATCTTTACCTATGATTGTTAAAAGAACCATGCTTAATCTGTTTCAAAGTCTAGAGGTTACCTTTATCCAGTATTTCAACATGATTAAAGGGATAAAAACTATATTAGCCTACAAGTAACTATCTCACCCTAACTAGACTTCAATAGTATTCATTAGATTATATTTTCTAAAGAGTAACATATGAGTATATGAACACTCTTTTTCAAGGGCACACTAGGAAAACTTTTATGGAAGAGGATGTATCAGTACCCTAAGGTAACTTTAGGTCATTCTCTTATGGAAAAACTCAGACAAAATTATACATCTGGATCCAATGTGCAATACAAAATTTTATTTTTCCTTCAAACAAATCTTTAAAGACATCCAAATAAGAGAGTACACCTTCCAACCCAATAACATCCCAGCCTGTAAAAGGGTTTTCAGACGAGCCTCCCCTGTCACCATGCAAGAGCACTCTTTAATAAAAATCGAAATAGGTGACTATGGACAAGAAGCCTCTGATGGAAAAATGGTTTAAGAGACTAACCCACCACGATACTGAACAGGTATGCTAGCAGCGGGTATCAGTCTATGCTATGACTAGGAAAACCCATAAGGGTACTGAACAGGCCTATTGGCAATGGGGAATTCTACCTGGGGAAGGGATGTCTCTCACTAATTATCACAACTACCCCACCGGAGTACTGAACAAGCTTGTTGGTAGTGGGTTCTAGTTGAAAAATGTCTCATCTATACTTGTCTGATTGAAAAATCCACTTTTGTCATCTAAAAGATGAACACTACAATCAAAGCTCATTGTTAACATTTATGAGATACAACTCCAGATTAAGAAACAAAGATAATTATTACAAGAAAATGTCCATTTGATAATTACCCTAAGTCAACCTTACTGGTCTGACATCTAAAGCCTACATTACCTAAGAAGGAAACTTCTTAAGAGTGGATCCCTGACTAGGGAATCTAATCTACTTATACTGTGAAATTTATCCATAACATCTAATGATAGTAAATCTCTGAAGCAAGTTAGGTTGGATCTATTCTTCTGGAAAAAATATAAAAACCTCCCTGTTTTCACTATTGAATGCTACCCTTATTAATAAGTCATCAAAATAAAGGCAATTTCAAATTTTTTAGGCATGTGATCATATGTTAGGTGATAAATGTACTTTTGGAATTTGATTTGGTACAGAGTGTTGACTCTTCTTGCATAAGGATATGCAACATACTTGGCATGGGGGAGGGTCAAAGAGATCCCTCAGAACTCTGTTTCAGACTCACATCTCATCTTCAAAAACCATCATGATCACCCTACGACCTTGCAGAACCAGACACAAAAGAAGATAAGCACAAAATAAAGAAGTTTCATGAAGTACAGGAAATTCCAGTACCAAGCTTCCAGAAAACTCCAACCTAAAAAGATGAACTCTGACAATCTACAAGATTCAAATACAAAGGCAATCACATATGTTATGGACATTGATCATACAATGGTAAAGGCAAAGGTAACATGGTATTATTTATTTTCCTTTTCTTATAAAACTACAATAGGTATGAAAATGTATACTAGATCTTATGACCTTAGTGATAAAACCATGCACCTAACTTTCACTCCCTCATACCCATATGCCTAACCCTAATCAATCCTCTCATCACATAAGAGCTTGAAAATGATTGCGGGAAAAATCACATCAAAAGTGTGAATATGAAGCATGTCTAGTAATGATGAGCCACGAACGTGCTTCATCCTTAAGAAAATCACAAACTTATCTTGTGTCATGAGCCATGATTCAACATCAAATTCACCACTCAGAGGTCCAATCACCTATCCTAAACAGCAATGATGCTTCGACACCCAATGTTTTGTCCCCATCATTACACTAATGGATAGAAATGAAATGACTTATCTGAGTAGCGAAGCCATCCAGATGAGCCTCATCTTGTATTAATTTTCCTTTGTGGCATATTTTCTTAAACTCACCATTTGAGTTAGCGATGTCATCACCATAGGTGTTTTGTCGTTACCAACTTTTCTCCAGTTCCAAGCTTACTCCTCCCTACGATCTTCGGTACCAAACCCTTACCCTCATCAGTTGACTAAATCCTTGCGCTATAGCCCAATTCTTTTTCTCACAATTTATAAAGATGGTTGTAAGTAGACATTAACTGGTCTTCTAGACTTATAGAGAGACCGAGGAGTTCCAACTATGTAGAGAGAAGTATGCTACAGCAGAATGGATGCCAGTTTTGGAGAAATTCACAAGCTGGCATGAGAAGGTATCTCACGCATTTATTCATGGTTACGATGGAGAGATTGTGCACATAATCAATATGTATCTAAAAAATCAATGAAGCAACCTTAAGGGAAGTCATGGGATTACCTAAAAGAGGAGACAAGTATTTCAAAGGAGTAGGAATCAGCAAGGAAATGTGCCAACGATTTTTGAAAGAAGACCATCAGCACCCTGATTGGAAAAAGGGGATTCCTAGAAACTATATCAAGGAAGAATATCATCCAATGCTTGCTATTCTTCAACGATTCCTCACTTGTGAGGTTAATTATGTTGTAACCTTCACATATCATCTTAGGCTTCTATTACACTTTGAAGGAGGCCCTGAAATTGATTTCTCATATTTTTTATGGATGAGTCTGAACAAGATGGTAAGAGGTGCCAAATCCTTATCCAAAACTGAGAAGACTAGCATTTACCATCAAGGTATTATTAAGATGTTAGTTTTACATGAAATCAGGAAGCAAAGGATTAGCTAGAAAATCCTCATCACTCAACACCTTCCCACAAAAAACAAACCTGTAGAGGAAGCCCAGCTTGCTCCAGAGAAAGATAAGGAACCTCAAAATAAAAAGGGCAAGAAAGATAAGGTAACTCCATCGTCATGCAGAACAATGAGCCAAAATGAAAAATCTAGTAAACAAGCAGGGCCCTCTTCCACAGTCAATAAGACTTTTAAAAGTCAAGAATCAAAAGGTAAAACCAAATTAGTAGAGGAGAATTCAACAGTAGCACTTGAGGAGAAGGTTCATAAGACAAAAAATCTAAGGAAAGGGAAGAATAGCTCAGAAAATAAAAGTGAACAATCTATAGAACAATCCCATGTAACCATTCCAAAAATAGAAAAGAAGAAAAGGAAGCCTATGAGCACCCCTGATCCAGTACCCCCTTGTAAAAGAACCACAAGAAGCATGGAAAATAAAGGAAAAGCAGTTGTCACTCCTCATACACATGAAGATCCAATAGATCTTACCTCCCCTTATGAAGACCTATCAGTCTAGGATGACATCCCTAGTTTGACCGAGGAACAAGTCACTATTACTTTATGTGGGATGAGGGAGGAAGTGGAGGAAAGATAATACATCCAGCCAGAAACAATGGAGTCAACAAGAACCTTAACAAAAGAAAAAATGAAGAAAAAGATTAGGGAGATGCAAAAATAAAATCGGGAACTCAAACAAGAAGTGAAGGAATACCAACTATTGGACAGGTATATCAAAAAGGAAAATGAGCAACTGAAGACAACCAGCCAGCAACTTCAAGATGACCATGAAGAGACTTCTAATAATCTCAAGAAGGTACTAAGACTCTTACAATACATTAGGGTCATAAAAAGGGAGCTGAAAGCAGAAGCCTCAACCATCAACATCATTGATCCATAGAAGTAAAGAATGGAGTCTCAAATTTTGAAAAATTTTGGGTTTGTTTCAGTTGCATGAGGACATGCAATGGCTTTGGCATGGGGGAATGTTGAGCCTCTAAATTGACATCTCTACTACCCTATTATACTCCTCATCTATACCTTTTTGGCTTACCTAAGCTTGGATAAATGACAAAGAACACTACCATTAGTCATTGATGAGGTCATAAGGTAAAGTATAATTAATTCATGCATTTTTGTGGTTTATTGAGCTAGGAGACTAAATGTTTCATGTACTAATGTTTTAATTTTCCATGTATAACCTTTGACCTCTAGATGAGTCCAGCCTTTCTATACCAGCTCAGCCATCCAGTACTTATGCGCCAGATTGTCACTATCTGAATCCGGCACCAAGCGCACCTTCCATTCATATCCGGTACCGAATCTCACCTGTCGCGATCCGGTACCAACGGCTGCAGACTCTCACGATATTGTATCAACCACTTGTGCACTGTTCAGATGTGGTACCATTTACTGAATCTCACCTGTCATGATCTGGTACCAATATAGGAAGCATAATATACCAAGTTTAGCTCCAAATCGTACTAAAGATAATTGTTGAATGTTTGCTTAATCATTAAAGCTCTAGCAAGGTTATGATAAGCTTGTTTGTTTATTGCTTCATCCTCACACACTTCGTGTCATGAGGATGAAGCTTAAAATATGTAATCGAATATATAAATTTGACAATTGACTGATTTGCTAAAGATTTCACCTCCTTGTGTTTCACGACTAATATTGTTTAAATAGTCATGGAAAGGATGGTGGAAGTAGTAGAGAGTTAGTATAATCCAGCATGTGAAGCAGCATTACATATTGTAGAACACATTTTGAGTTGAATCTTAATAGAAGGATGTCATTTATTTCCAGGTCTTGATCATTTATGAATGAATGTGAGTTGAGTTGTTAGCATAGTTTAATTCTCTGTTTTGAAATTTAAATAACAGGAATGTGTGGATTGAAAGAAAGTTTATTGTAGACTCTAGTCGATGACCTGTTGAAGCAGCAAGGGCCCACCGCCCAACAAAGGTCAGCATCCTTATAGATTAGTGTTAGTATTTGATTTCAATAGTATAGATGTTATATTAGTTGAATCTTAATTCTTTTAGATGATAGCAGTATAGTTTAGACTAGGATTTCGATTATACGATTGTTTGGAGATCTTTACTTACTCTGTTTTTCATATGTTCTGTTTATGTTTTTATGAATTTGATTTTGTTTCATGGACATAAATGTTGGCATCAATAGTTAGACATATTTGAAGGAGAACTAATGAAGTTTACAACAGCACATTGTGAACCACAACATACTCAGTATATTGACTATTGAACTACCCATGCTATGTCTTGATGATTGATGTGTGATTTCCCTTTCAGAAGTGTGATTGCATAGTTAGTTTTCTGGGTCAGATAGCAAAGTTGATCTGTCAAATAACTCCATCTCATATTTGCATGTGCCATAATGGAGTAGATAGCCCCTCTGTGAAAGAAAACCAAAGTGTATTTTTTATTTGCTAGTTTGTTTTATTTCTAGCATGCATAATCTAGAATAGCTCTATACGCATGACATTAGAATTACCTTCCCTACCGGTGTCTTGTAACTCTGTTTATTACGAATCCTGGATTGACAATTAATGAGTGCATTATAATAAACATATAAGTAGCACACCATTTTGGCGCCGTTGTCGGGGAGTTGCAAACGGTAGGAAGTGATTTTTAGCTTAAATTGTTTGCATAGTTTTTGAATGATTTTAAAGGCTGCTTAAGGGAGGAGGATAAAACATTCAAGATGTGAGTGAAGAGCCATGCGGCCACTAGAGTGGGTTTCTTCGAAGCCAGGTTGCCTTCTTACCTTCTAGATAGAATTAGGATTTCAATTCAGTTAAGAATCAAATTTCCATTTTATGCATAGATATAGAGATAATAAGGGTAGATATGTAATCTCTAAAGATTCAAAAACAACCCCCCCACTAATCCAACTGACACTGGTGCAGGAAAAATTCCACCAAGAGAAAGTTCAAGGGGAGCCAACGAGGCTCCAGAAGAAGAACCTAAAACGGAAGAATCAGCATTGGGGCGAGAAGAACGTGAATCTGTTGAACATTTAGAAGACACACAAAATCCAGTTTCTGAAACATCTATCAGTGGAATGGCAGAAGAAGAAGGAAATGCAGCCACTATGACTGAGACCTTTGGGTTTCCAATCTTGGATATTTCCAAAAACATCAAAAAGAAGAATATCTCACTATAATTGTTACCCACTCTCAGAGGTATGTTAATTGAAGATCCAGATTTATTTTTATTCAAGTTTGACATATTATGTAGAAGCTATAACTCCTCAGATGATGCCCAAAAACTTAATCTCTTTCCTACTACAATGAAAGATTCATCCTTAAGATGGTTCATGAGCTTAGGAGAAAATACAATCCTCTCTTGGGATCAGATGAAAGACACATTTTTACGGAAATACCAAGACTATTGTAAGGATAATGCTAAAAATGACATTTTTAAAATGCAGCAAACAGAATATGAAAGCCCTGAAGACTACTTAGAAAGGTTCTTATACAACTACTAGAAATCAAAATTATTCACCACAGACCCAGTTGTAGTAAGAACCGTATTTTTTAAGGGTATTAGAGATGATTGCATAGAAGTTTTAAATTTGTTAAGTTCAGGAGATGTGCACCAAAATCCTTTTGCAGAGATTGCAGATTACTGTAGAAGATACTTAAGAGGACAAACTAAAACAGGCAAAGCACCAAGAGATTCTTTTAGCAGAAATACAAGACAAAGCTTAGGAACTGTCACCAGAATTGAGTTAGGAAACTTATTAGAGAACTTTAAAACATACATCTTGAGCACAATCAGTAACTAGTTAGATACCCTAAAATTGAAAAAGAAACAAGAACAAGATATTGTTTTAGCAATCTTCTGTCCTAGATGCCGAAAGAAGTATGGTGAGAAAGAATGTCCATTAAATGTCATAGAAAATTGTGGCCTATGTACACTAGAGCACCCCACATATGAGTGTCCAACTTTGCTTGAACTACAATCCATGTATAGGGGGGGAGGAGTCTCATAAGAACAATCATACCCTTCCAGAAGACATTGGAGAGCACAAAACCCCAATGCAATTTATGACCATAATGCATAGTATCAACAACAACAATGGGGTCCTTCCCCAATGACCTATCCACAATGGACACCTCAGCAAGCTCAAACTCAACCTTGGCAACAAGGTTGGAGGGGGTCTATGTATGGGAATCCCTCTTACCCTACATATCCACAGTATCCTGCAAACATTTCCCAATTACTACTTGGATTTAACCCATCACAAATGCAATCTTTACTCCCACCTCCTATACAGCAGCAATTTAACACCCCCTTGAACCCTAACCAGTAGCAGCAAGTACCTATAAATGCCAATCAACAACCACAAAACTAGGCTACCCACAACCCTCTGAGACCAATAGCAATCCCTTCCCAGCCAATCCCTAACCCCAATAATTGACCCACCCACCCTGTGCAGAATACAGAAGTTAAAACCTTTCCCACCTATGAAATTCAACTATGATCAGGGAAAGTTGCAAATCAATCAAATCCTGCAGTAATAATTCAGGAAGAAAATGATAATGATTCTGAGAAAGAAAACACTCAAACCACCCCTACAGAAGAAGAGACTTCCCCTCCTCTTCCAATCACTTCTCAGTCTGTACGAGTACCTCAACAAGTTAATCTTCCACCCTACCTCGAAAGACTATTAGTGAAGAAACCTAACCCACCCTTGCACAAAGATATAGAGGATGAATTATGAAATGTATGTATAAAAATACCTCTGTTGCAAGACATTAAGGATATCCCCATATATGCCAAAATCATAAGGGATATTTTCCTTAAGAAACCAGGAAGGAAGAAGAAGGAACCTCCCCTTGTTCAGGTGGTGGGGCAATTATC
>JZKD02S1869381.1:1033676-1064424 GCA_000966675.3 Picea glauca | reverse complement strand
TACTTATTAAATGTTCAGTTATCAATATAATTAAATCTCCATTATATATACAGTATTTACAAAATACAAATTTTGATCGAAATCTGCAAAATCATATGTGAATTGTCTTATGACAGCGAAGCTATTATTTTTTTATTTTTATAACTTTTATGAAAAAGAAATAAAATGACATCTATCTAAGCAATAAAATAACACTCCTAATTGTAAATATAAACTATAGAAATGAACAGTGAGACGTGTTCAGATTACAAGAAATTTATATATTAATTAAACTAATTAAATAGCACTAACAGACTGACCTGTAGTAGAGTTTTCTATTTGTCATGTGCACAGTACTCGAGTTAGTTGTTTGATGGGGGAAACCCACACCAGATTTTCCAAAGGCTTCTCGTAAACAGGAAGCAGTGACGCTTGAATACGAATGACAGAACAAACAAGACATATAGCAATAGCAATTTATAATTTAACAAATAATCATATTAGGATAAATCTGAGTATGAAAATTTGCGTATTATTGTTTATTGAATGAATAAGATCAACCTTCTAATCATCAAATGTAAACAGATTTATTGTTGTGTATAAAATGGGAGACATCAAATATGGACACTATTTAAATCAAATCACATCAACCTGTAACAAATTATGATATCTAAAGTAGTCAATAATTTGATTACAAATTGAAATGCACAAAAGCTTGAACAAAACTATGGTATATTGAAGCTAAAGCTGTACGAAACATCCACTTTTATTCGAGTATGTATTATCACCATTCCATAGTCTTTTCTCCCCTAGCAGTGATGGTTTGTTTACAAAAATAATAGGTATATAAAGGCCACAAGATGAAACATTCCTTGTGGAAATTATCAAAACTGTTTGCAAAAAATATGGGAAAAATCTCCCAAATTCCTATTTATATCTAAGACTAACAACCTAATCCAAAACTGTGTAAACAAAACATGTTCAAAGATGCCACTATTGATCCAATTCCCATTGAAATTCATGTGTACCTGTAGATGCACAAAAATACACGATTTCATATTGTGTTTAGTTGTGAAATCAACAAAAAATCAAATTTTATGAGTAGCTACAGAATCTCACGATTCTGTAGCTAGTTATTATTTACAAACAGAATCGTATTGTATCAATTCAATCATAACATAAATATATACGATAAGCAAACAAATCATTTATGCTAATTCAAAATAAACAAAATCATTATAAAATCATTGTTGAAATATCATACCTTGGTTTCAGGGATACGATTCGATCAAGCAACTTTTCAATTAACAATGGCAGTGGTCGCCTCTACATTTTTTAAAACGACAGAGCATGTGGTCTTTTGTCTTTTATCATTAGCTTGCAGTCTATCATTTTCCTTGGTTAACACATTTACTCTGTCCTCCAAGGACTTGATTCAGGATTGGAGCAGAGGGACATCTGTATAATATCAGTCGAGCCATGAGTTGCATTCATTGCACTGTGGTTGATTAGGCCGTGTAATTACAGGTGAAGAATCTCTTAATTTACCAGCAGTTCCACTGTCGAGCTTGATCCCTGGGAAGTTAGGGTCATCTTTAAGGCACGGCGGGAGGTTTGATACGTAGTCATAAAGCTTGACAGAACAAAGGCTATGTGAGTATGGATACTCTTCGGTCAAGAATCGCTCGATTTCAGAATCTAAATCTTCACTTAATAAAATTGGTTTCTGATCTGTGTTTTGTTTAGGTTTATTGCGAGCACACCTTGATACCCAGCGTGCAGCCTTATTACCCTTGCAATTGACATATTTATTACTACCCTTACACTTTTTCTTAGTAAACCTCTTGACAGGCTTAGTATTGTCTTTTAGGCATGAGTCAGGCAGGGTGTCGGGTAGGTTAAGGGTTCAATAGTGGGTAAGAGTGTAGGAGGGGGAACGACAGGCCCGACAAGGGTTTCGGTGACCACGGTTTTGTCCACTTGACCAATTTCAGGACTGGAAAAGCCATTCCTCAACAAGAAAGCTTCCCAACAGTCACCACTCAACCTCAAATGATGGACTATAACAATTTTAATTAAACAGTGGTGGAAGAGGCTAGAGTCGGCCTTCTCCCTCTTGAATCGTTTAGCCATTTTATACAAACTCCGAAGGAGGAAATGAGGCATATTCAAAGGGAAATCTATGAAACTCATAAGAATTCGTAGGTGGTATAGGAAAACTAAACCGTATCTACCCTCGCATGTAATGAATTGCTTGATAATGGCCAACAAATCATGCCACCTAGACTTAAGAGTTGTGACTGGCATACCTTTGTCACAACTGTTGATTTTCCTTGAGGTAAACAGGAGCGTCCATGGCACTTCATCCACCTTCGAATTCTTAAACCATTTTTTCCCTTCGGCTGGAAGACCAGTGGCTGAGCTAAGTAATTCCTTGTTCAATTTGAGTTGGATGTCCCCAACTTTGGCCTTGCATCCATCAAATGTGAGTGAAAATTGTTGAGCGAGTGCAAGGTTGAAACCCTCTAACTTCTCAATAAAAACCCTCCAACCATTCCTCTCTAGGTCCTCTCGGGCGTTATCAAATAACAACAAACCTTGAACGGCGTTGGGTTCGATTCGCACTACAGGAGCCATAGCAGATAGAAAACAGTCAATAGGGTAATCGGTGAGGGGGTTTGACAGAGTAAACACATAACCATTTTCCCACAGATTTTCCCAAAACAAGCAGAGGCAGACCACAATGCACGACAAAGCATTAATGCTTATGCGTGCAAGGCTGGTGGAGTAAATTGAAACCATGCAAAACTATCATGTTGGCATGTACAATCGATGGCGCCTTGGTAAAAGTTTCATTCAAATCACAATCCAAAGCATTGTAAACCAAATGTCAAATGGATTATCACATAATCATTGAAAACCATAAAATGCATAACCAAAACTCGATCTGAATGTTTAAATAAACAATGTCATTTGCATGATTTAAAAGAAACCAATATGACTAACATTGCACCAATGAGTTGAGCCCAAAATTAATGTGTTCAATAAAACCATTGCACCAAGGATTTAATCAAAGACACCAGAATATCATATAACCATTGCATCAACGAATTTATAAATTGAAACCAAATTGACAATGTTCAAATGCAAAGTGAGTGAAGGTTTGGTGTCTTGATATATGTACGACCAGTGGTAAGTTGGAGGTAAAAAGAGTTATGACCACATAAACAAATAGGTTCATAACAATCCAAAAATCATTCTAATGCCATCAACATGAATCCCAACTGTAGGTTTTCATGCTTGCAGTCGTGAAAATGAAAATGAGAAGCAAATATGTGATAGCAAAGATAATAGTGTCGTTTTCTTTTTAAAGAATTGCGATGAGTAATGCGGGTTCAAAACCCTTGTGTAGGCAGCTTGTAAGGAAAAGATAGAAATGAAAATGGCTGCCAACAATGGCGACACACTGGTAGAAGCAATTATCTCTGCCAAACGAACAAATCTAGATTAGAATAATGAGAATAATTCTAACTCAAAAACAACCAGAAAATTGTTTAAACATCGTCATCAATCATAAAAATTCCAACTGGTTATTTTAAAAGATGAAAACTGATAACAGTCTTAATAAAAATGAGTCATGATATTAAGGATAAAATCCCCAATACTGTTCATAGAGCCATTACTGCCAGCAGACGTCCAAATCCTCGACAGGGTTGCCATTTAACCCACTCTGATATCTGTATCCTGCCAGGAAGTTCCAGATCAGAATAAAGGGCATTTTAAGGTCAAGAGATTCCATATTTGCAAATTTTCATATACCCAACATTGCTTCGCTGCCAGCGGGCCTGTTCAGTACCCCGGTGAAGTTATCATGGCGTCATGCATGCATTTACCCACTACCAGCAAACCTGTTAGGTATTCCGGTGGGTTTACAAGAACTTCCCACAGCTCTTTAATGATTTATTTGGTTTTTAAAGATATATAATTGAGCAGGGTGACGCTGAAAATTATGATATTTTGGACATATAAATTACAGACCTTGAGAGAATTTTTTAACTGTTCTTCATTAAGATCTAGAGGTAGTTTGTTAATAAACTGACCTTCGAAGGAAGGGAGACATCTTCTGAGTTATTCCCTTAAGGAACAGGGACAGCGTAAGAAGAAAATGGATGATCGTGACAGGCTTCAATTACAGATTGGAATCAATAAACTTCTTTCAAACAACAGGCTTTCTTTAACATGGTTGTAAATATTAGAAGCATATCATAATCGATGTTGAGACAAACTTTCAGCAGTCATTTTAGAGAAAAAAATTATGTTTTCTTTGTCTGAACAGTTCATAATGCAGGGATGTGTATTTCAAAAGTAAAAACTGATAAGCGTAAGGGAAAAATCAAAACCAAAACCGCAAAAGAAAATGAAAAACAAACAAAAAAAAAAAATTACAAAGTGTACACAGGGTTGTCCTTAAGAGAAATATCTTTTTAGAGCTTGGTCATTCACCGGATAGGTGTTTGGCTATCCCTCTAGACTCTGTAATCGAAAATAGTTGGGACCCAATTTCTCAGCAATTAAAAACGGTCCTAGCCATAAGTTCTGAAACTTCGTGTGCTCTCCCTTTCCCTCATGTGGTTTGTCCCATTTTAAGACAAGGTCACCTACTTCAAAGTTTCTGTCAGAGGTAGAGTTGAAATCAAACCAGCTTTTGACCACTAGTTGATGCTGATCCAACTTTCGTTTTGCTTGAGCCCTTACCTCTTCTAGTTTTATTAACGCGTTAATTCGATTCTCTAAAGGGGGGCAGTTCTCTTCTTGTATTTTCTGTGATAGCTGCAGTGAGGGAAGAAGAATATGTGGTGGCAGAATTGCTTCTCTGCCATAGACGAGAAAGAAGGCAGAGTTACCCACAGCAGTTTTCGGAGTTACTCTATCAACCCAGATTGTGTTTAATAGTGCATTATGCCAATTTTTGTGATTTTCAGATACCATTCTCTTGATGATTTTGATCAGATTCTTATTAGTTGATTATGCCAAACCATTGCCTTGAGGGTAATAGCTGGCAGAATATTTTAATTTAATTCATTTTTATAGAGCAAACTCACTCATCTCAAGAGACGAAAAATAAGAAGCGTTATAGAATACTAAACAGTCAGGGTTACCAAAACGAGTAATAATATTTGAATTTAAAAAGGCAATTACCTGGCTGGTATTTACAGCTCTTAATGGGGCAGCTTCATACCACCTGGTGAAGTAATCTGTGGCTGTTATGATAAACTTGTGTTTTTGTGAGGATGGCGGATTGATTGGACCTATAATATCAAGACCCCACTACTGAAAAGGGGAGTCTACTGAAACAGGTTGCAAAGGGAAGGTTGGTTTTTGTATCCACCCGGATGTTTTTTGACAAATAATACACTTGCGACACAAGGCATGAGAATCTCTAAAAAGTGTAGGCCAGTAATAACATGCTCTTAATACTTTATGGGCAGTGGTATCCCCACCAAAATTCCCACCAGCTTCTCCTATGTGCAATTCTAGTAAGACCTTTTCTGCTTCATCTTTCTCAAGACAGTGCATTAGTACTCCATCAAAATTTTGACGAAACAGAATACCATTAATCAATTGAAAGGAGACAGATTTTAATATTAACTCTCTTCTTTTAATGGGATCCAGGTGAAGGAGGGCCGACCCATGTTCAAGACAGAATTTTATATCATCATACCAGGGACTAGCAGAGTTTTGTGCACAGCAGATTGAATTTTGGTTGTGTTGTCCTAGGTTTGACACATCGTTTTCTTCTTGTTGTCTTGCCGCTGAGTCAGCGACTAACTTGCATAGCCCTTGGCCTCTCACTATTTGTGCTGGGGTGATTTCTATGTCATACTCTTGTAAGGAGGTGACCCAATTTTCCCTCTTTTCGCCTAGTTCTTTCTACACTAACAGATTTATGACGGTTGGGTAAGGGACAATAATTTTCGTCCTCGATTTCAAAAGATAAGATCGGAAGTGCTTTACTTCTTTAAAAACAGCATAGGCTTGTTGATCTATCGTTGGGTAATTAAGTTATGTGCCTTTGAAAGCAAAGCTCATAAAGGCAATTGGGACTTCATTGTTTTCAGCGTTCTTTTGAGTTAGGACAACAACGTAGGAGCGGTCAGAAGCAAATGTGTAGAGCATGAAGTATTGCGAAAAGTCGAGGCTCATGAGAGAAGGAGCGTATATTATGGCCTTTTGTATTGAATTAAAAGCTTGGTTTTCTAAGGGTCCCCAATGATATTGTGCGTCCTTTTTTATTAAATTATGTAAAGGTCTCACCATTTCCGAAAAACTGGGGACGAATCTATTGACAAAGTTTATCTGGCCTAAGAAAGACTGCATAGACTTTTTGGACGAGGGAGGGGGGAGTTTTGAGATGACTTGAGTCCTTTCAGGGTCGATAATCATCCCTTTGCTTGATACGATAAATCCTAAGAGCTTACCTTGTTCTACTGTGAAGATAGATTTTTTAGGATTCAAGGAAATGTCGTACTTACGACATCGTTGTAGAATGGATCTCAAATGAGCTAGATGATCATTTTTTTTTTCGAAAAAACAGTAACGTAATCTAGGTAAACTATGACAGATTGATTGATTAAGCCTCGGAAAGCGATGTCCATCGCTCTCTGGAAAGTGGCACCATCATTAATGAGTCCAAAGGGCATTTTCCTATAAGCGTAGGTGCCCCATGGAGTGTGGAAGGTAGTTTTAAGTTGGTATAGAGGAGACATCAGGACTTGGTTGTACCCTGAAAAACCATCCAATAAGGATAATCTTTTAGAACCAGATACCTGTTGAAGGATCTGTTCCATGGGTGGGACAGGGTAGTTGTCTTTATCAGACACTCGATTAAGGTTTCGGAAATCGACTCATAGTCGGATTTCACCACTCTTCTTCCGGACAGGGACCAGATTAGACACCCATTGCATGTGCGTAACTGGGAAAATTATCTTAGCATTCAGAAGTTTATTTAATTCTTTTTTGACAGTCGGTTCGAGCTTAGGGTGCATTTTTCTTAACTTTTGTTGAAACGGCAAGGTTTGGGGTTTCATAGGAATGACGTGTTGTATGATGTTAGTATCAAAGGTCTTTAGGTCGTCATACGTCCATGCAAAAACATCTTTGAATTCCTTAAATAATTTAATAAATTCGTCTTTCTCTTGTTCAGAACACCCCACCCCTAAATTAATGCACTGTGTATTATCATGAGTTCCCAAGTTTACTTTTTCATACAATAAAGAGGAACTATTTGTTTTACAATTGACCAATTTTTTTAATTTGTCTTGAAGATCATAAATTTTTTCTAATATAACTACGGATTTAGGGATAGAATTTACCATGTTCGATGAAGATTCAGGAGATCTCGGATCTGGTATTACCGTGAAATCGCGAAGGTTCTCATCATGAGTGCATTCGTCAATTATCGTGCCTTGGAAAGTTTTTTCCATATGCAAGAAACTAATAATTTATTGATCGTCGTCGAAGACTCTCCAATTCATGAGGTTGTTGGGAACGGATGGCCTGAACAACAATTCGACGGAGAATGCATTTGGGGACAAGCCTGCTGCAAGAAAGAGATTCGAAGCTACGTTAGCTAATAAATCGGCTTCCGAATTATTCAATCTAGGAATAGAATTTATGTTGAAAGCAGAAAACTTATTCATTAAATTCCATACCTCAGATTGGTAGCTTTTAAGATGCGGAGACAAACAGTGGATAGAATCTCTTACTTGTCTAACCACGATTTCCGAATCACCAAAGACAGTCAAATTTTGAATGTTCATGTCTAATGTTTTTCTGAGGCCTTGCAATAAAGCCTCATATTCTGTTGTGTTGTTTGTACATTCAAACTCTAACCTGCATGCAATCATGGTTTTGTTACTTGCTGGATCAATGATAACGCAACCTGCACCAGCTCCTTCCTTGGACTTTGACCCGTCAAAGTAAAGAGACCATATTTGATTTTTATTGGGTGCATGAGACCATTGTGTAGAAATTACTAGCTGCATATATGCCACAATCTCGGACTGTTGCTACGGGTTAGTGATAGTTGAAGTCTCAGCCATGAAATTGTCGAAATAGGTATCCATCCCTTGTATTTTGGGTGAATCGGCAAAAGGTGTAAATGGTTCATTGGGATCATTTAAATATGTCACTGTGAACTTTAGGTAATGTTCACGATTTACCTTTATTTTGTTGGGATTTCCGTTCTTGGGCAGCCACAAGTGAGACCAATCTGTCGCGAAATAGCCATGTAGCTTCTCTGACCAGTCTCTGCTTAAAAACAAAACATAAACTTTTGGAATATCCACAACAATAATATCAATCACTTGATGAACTTTGGGGTTAGATAATAATCTTATAAGCACATTCCTCAATTCGCCTATAACCTTAACACTAGTTTGATCAAGTTGGATGATCTTTAAGGTGGATGGTTCAAATTCAGCGTTAATCTTCTGACACACAGACCATGGCATTACATTGGATGACTCTCCTGAGTCTACCATACAATTGTGCACGTTCCTATTAAAGATTTCGAAAGATAACAAAAATGGAGGTACATTTCTGCGAGTACTAATGGTGGAAGCTTGTGGCTTTTTACTCGCAGCCTCTAAAGCTAATTTATCTACATTTGTTACATTAGTTACATGAAGGTCTCTCTTCTCATGAGGATCAGAATTGTTCTTAGCAGAGGTCTTCTGAGGGACTTTTGGGTTATTCTGAGAAACTTTGTTACTGCTTGGATTACCGTTTTTGCTATTCTCTGCGATATTCTGTAACATTTTTTGTAGCAGAAACGAAAATTTTAATAATTCATAAACAGAAATGTTAGCCCTTAACTTTTTTAGATATTCAACTAAATCATAATTCTAAGTTTGGGTTTACATGACTCTGTTTAGTATCAGCCGATTTAGACTGTTTTGGGGGTAAAGTCGTAGTGTTTTCAGAAGAGGGTTTGTTTGTTGTCTTACTCCTAGTATTGTAGGGATGTATTGTCTTGAAATTAGCCTGAAAAATGCTATCCGAGAAGTGCCCAAAGATGTTCGGAGAAGATTCATCTTCTTCAACTGTCTCTTGTTCAACTACTTCCTCGAGGGTCTCAGGGGGCATCAAGTTAACCTGGGCTTCTAGAATTGTTTGAATAGCGAATTGCAGGCTTTCTAGATTTAGGCCCTCAGTATTTGAATTAGGTCGGTTGGTGGGAAAAGGCTTCCTAAACGGGGGTTTGTAAGGTCCTTTGCTCGAAGAAGATTCTTCGGCCATCCTTTTCAAATCTATAACTTGATTTGACAGTTTTTGAACGAATTTTGTTAAGTTTTCTAAATCTGAGCTTTCAGGTTGTGTTTTGTTTTGGGCAGGTCTAGAGAGGATTTCGATTTTCTTTTTGGAAGATGAACTAGTCTCTATTTCATTGCTAGTAGTGTCTTTTAAGATAAGGATGTCTTTCTCAATCTGACTGGCCTCTTCGAAGGCCTCTAACAATGTGGCTTTCTTAGATCGCTTTACCCAAATGTTTATACTTTGATGTAAGTCTTTCGTATAGTATGCTATGATAAGATTCTCAGTAGGCATTGAATCCGTAGGGATTCAGTTCTTTAGTGCTAAGAATCTTTGGTTAAAGTCTTTGATTTTCTCTTTGGGGTTCATTCTTAAACTAGAAAGCTCCATGACTAGAATTTATGGGGACTTATCGTCTCAAAACTTCTCAAGAAAGCAAGATTCAAACTTCTCCCATGACACGATCGTATGGGGCTGCTGGGCAAAGTACCAGGTAGAGGCATTGCCCTCAAAAGTGTAGGGGAACAATCTACAAACCACGTCTTCGTGCTCGACATTATGGATTCTAATGGCTAACATAAACTTTTTGATGTGATCTTCAGCGATCTGTTTAGAGTCCGAGTCAAACTTGGGGAGCCACTTCTCTGGATGTTTGGGTAAGGAATGTTGAGGCCCGAGTACGGCTATTGCATCTTAGTCAAGCCAAGGTCTGGCAGGATTGTTCTGGTTGGCCATTGGTGTGGATGGTGTGGAAGGCTGGGAAGAGGAACTACCTTCGTCAGAGGATTCTTCTCCAGAAGAAGAAGGGGATAATGGAGGTGGTGAGGATGGTATACCAGATCCTCCTACAGTAGGAGTGAGGATTGGATCTATAGGGTTTAAAGTAAGGTTAGTGCCTCCAAGTTGTTCTCTGATATCATAGAAATCTAATGGTTGGGCCAAAGGTCGATTTGTTTGTCTTAAACGGGCGAAGGCACTATGTGTTCTTATGAGAGATTGGCGGACAATCTCTTGTAAGTCACCACTTGTAGGATTTGGGGTTACTAGTTCAACTGTGATCCGTAGATCGTCGTTTGATGTGGTTGTTGTTTGAGGGATGATGTTGTCGTTTGAATGACTTCTTGTCACTATAGGTGAGCGGTTGGGTGGTGGAGGAGTCTTACAACCGCCTCGTGCCATTAAAAATTTTCAGGCCCTCCTTCTAGCGCCATTTGTTGACGGGCGAAATTGACCGCTCGTCAACTGGAGGGGTGGATCCAGTCCAGAGTTGTCTAAATAACTCAAGTCATTTGGATTAATCCACTCCGACAGGTTTATCGGCTCCGTTAGCCGATCTAAGTCCTAGGAAAATGAAAGAAAAACTAAGCTAAAGAAACTAATCTAAGTGAAAAACAACTTCTGCAAACTATATACAAATCTAATATATATATACAGTTTGCTAACTAATATTATAAAACAATAATTCTACTTTTTAAATGTTCAGTTATCAATATAATTAAATCTCCATTATATATATAGTATTTACAAAATACAAATTTTGATCGAAATCTGCAAAATCGTATGTGAATTGTCTTATCACAGCGAAGCTATTATTTTTTTTATTTTTAAAACTTTTATGAAAAAGAAATAAATTGGCAACGATCTAAGCAATAAAATAACAATCCTAACTGTAAATCTAAACTATAGAAATGAACAGTGAGACGTGTTAAGATTACAAGAAATTTATATATTAATTAAACTAATTAAATAGCACTAACAGATTGACCTGTAGTGGTGTTTCCTATTTGTTCTGTGCAGAGTACTCGATTTAGTTGTTTGATGGGGGAAACCTGCACCAAATTTTCCAAAGGATTCTCGTAAACAAAAAGTAGTGACGCTTGAATACGAATAACAGAACAAACATGACATATAGCAACATCAATTTATAATTTAACAAATAATCATATTAGGATAAATCTGAGTATGAAAATTTGTGTATTATTGTTTATTGAATGAAGAAGATCAACCTTCTAATCATCAAATGTAAACAGATTTATTGTTGTGTATAAAATGGGAGACATCAAATATGGACACTATTTAAATCAAATCACAACAACATATAACAAATTATGATATCTAAAGTAGTCAATAATTTGATTACAAATTGAAATACACAAAAGCTTGAACAAAACTATGATATATTGAAGCTAAAGCCGTACAAAACATCCACTTTCATTCAAGTCTGTATAATCACCATTCCATAGTCTCTGCTCCCCCAGCAGTGATGGTTTGTTTACAAAAATAATAGGTATATAAAGGCCACAGGATGAAACATTCCTTGTGGAAATTATCAAAACTGTTTTGCAAAAAATATGGGAAAAATCTCCGAAATTCCTATTTCTATCTAAGACTAACAACCTAATCCAAAACTGTGTAAAGAAAACATGTTCAAAGATGCCACTATTGATCCAATTCCCATTGAAATTCGTGTGTACCTGTAGATGCACAAAAATACACGATTTCAGATTGTGTTTAGTTGTGAAATCAACAAAAATTCAAATTTTATGACTAGCTACAGAATCTCACGATTCTGTAGCTAGTTATTATTTACAAACAGAATCGTATTGTATCAATTCAATCATAACAAAAATATATATGATAAGCAAACAAATCATTTATGCTAATTCAAAATAAACAAAATCATTCTAAAATCATTGTTGAAATATCATACCTTGGTTTCAGGGATATGATTCGATCAAGCTACTTTTGAATTAACAATGGCAGTGGCCACCTCTACATTTTTGAAAACGAAAGAGCCTATGGTCTTTTGTCTTTTATCATTAGCTTGTAGTCTGTCATTTTCCTTGGTTAACACATTTACTCTGTCCTCCAAGGAATTGATTTGGGATTGGAGCAGAGGGACATCTGTATAATATCGGTTGAGCCATGAGTTGCATTCATTGCACTGTGGTTGATCAGGCCATGTAGTTACAGGTGAAGAATCTCTTAATTTACCAGCAGTTCCACTGTCGAGCTTGATCCCGGGGAAGTTAGGGTCATATTTAAGGCACGATGGGAGGTTAGATACGTAGTCATAGGGCTTGACAGAACAAAGGTCGTGTGAGTATGGATACTCTTCGGTCAGGAATCGCTTGATTTTGGAATCTAAATCTTCACTTAATAAAATTGGTTTATGATCTATGTTTTGTTTAGGTTTATTGTGAGCACACCTTGATACCCAGTGTGCAGCCTTCTTACCCTTGCAATTGACATCATTATTACTACCCTTACCCTTTTTCTTCGCAGACCTCTTGATAGGCTTAGTACTGTCTTTTAGGCATGAGTCAGACAGGGTGTCGGGTAGGTCAAGGGTTCAACAACGGGTAAGAGTGTAGGAGGGGGGATGACAGGCCCAACAAGGGTTTCAGTGACCACGGTTTTGTCCACTTGACCAATTTTAGGACTGGAAAAGCCATTCCTCAACAAGAAATCTTCCCAACAATCGCCACTCAACCTCAAATGATGGACTATAACAATTTTAATTAAACAGTGGTGGAAGAGGCTGGAGTCGGCCTTCTCCCTCTTGAATCGTTTAGCCATTTTATACAAACTCCGAAGGAGGAAATGAGGCATATTCAAAGGGAAATCTATGAAACTCATAAGAAGTCGTAGGTGGTATAGGAAAACTAAACCGTATCTACCCTCGCATGTAATGAATTGCTTGATAATGGTCAACAAATCATGCCACCTAGACTTAAGAGCTGTGACTGGCATACCTTTGTCACAATTGTTGATTTTCCTTGAGGTAAAGAGAAGTGGCCATGGCACTTCATCAACCTTCGAATTCTTAAACCATGTTTTCCCTTCGGCTGGCAGACCAGTGGCTGAGTTGAAGAATTCCTCGTTCAATTCGAGTTGGATGTCCCCAACTTTGGCCCTACATCCATCGAATGTGAGTGCAAAATTGTTGAGCGACTGCAAGGTTGAAACCCTCGAACTTCTCAATAAAAACCCTCCAACCATTCCTCTCTAGGTCCTCTCGGGCGTTATCAAATAACAACAAATCTTGAACGTCGTTGGGTTCGATTTGCGCTACAGGAGCCATAACAGATAGCACACAGTCAACAGGGTAATCGGTGAGGGGGTTTGATAAGGTAAACACAGAACCATTTTCCCGCAATTTTTCCCAAAACAAGCAGAGGCAGCCCGCAATGCACGACGGAGCGTTAATGCTTATACGTGTGAGGGTGGTGGAGTAAATTGAAACCATGAAAAACTATCATGTTGGCATGTACAATCGAGGACGCCTTGGTAAAAGTTTCATTCAAATCACAATCCAAAGCATTGTAAACCAAATGTCAAATGGATTATCACATAATCATTGAAAACCATAAAATGCATAACCAAAACTCGATCCGAATGTTTAAATAAACAATGTCATTTGCATGATTTAAAATAAACCAATATGACTAACATTGCACCAATGATTTGAGCCCAAAATTAACGTGTTCAATAAAACCATTGCACCAAGGATTTAATCAAAGACACCAGAATATCATATAACCATTGCATCAACAAATTTATAAATCGAAACCAAATTGACAATGTTCAAATGCAAAGTGAGTGAAGGTTTGGTGTCTTGATATATGTACGAACATTGGTAAGTTGGAGGTAAAAAGAGTTATGACCACATAAACAAATAGGTTCATAACAATCCAAAAATCATTCTAATGCCATCAACATGAATCCCAACTGTAGGTTTTCACACATGCAATCGTGAAAATAAAAACGAGAAGCAAATATGTGAAAGCAAAGATAATAGTGTCGTTTTCTTTTTAAATAATTGCGATGAGTAATGCGGGTTCAAAACCCTTGTGTAGGCAGCTTGTAAGGAAAAGATAGAAATAAAAATGGCTGCCAACACTATGTAAACCTACATATTCAACTTTATTATCATTCCATGACATTTCTAGGCCCTTAAAGCTATGAAATTTTTAAAATTATTCATGATTATCCCTATGAAATTTTAATTTTAGACAATGTGGAATTATTGAAATTCACTTTGATTGGACAATATATCATAGCATGGTCGAGTGAGATAGCTTGAATACCTAAATTCCATACTATTTCTTAATAATTTTTAAGGTACTGTGTTCAATTCAAGTGATATAGTCTCACATATATTCCAAGAGAACTTATTGTATGTTGGTCCATCTTTTATATGATATAATCTCAACTATATTCCAAGAGATCTTATTGTATGTTGGGCCATCTTTCATACGATAGTCTTGACAATATTTCCAAAGATCTTATTATGTGTTTCATGAATAAGTTGAGTATTGCATAAAACTATAATTAAAAGCATATAGTGTATCTAAAGAGAACTTTAGAGCTAAAAAATGTTGCCAAACATTTATAACATTCATTATTCACTAATAAGACATAACTTTATAACATTCAATATTCTCTAATAAGATATAAATCAACTAGTAAGCAAATTTGGAAAGTGTAGTCAATTAACCAATCATCGAACATCTCTTTTACACTAAAACTTCCATTAATAGAACCCTAACTAAGCTGAGGAAAATGTTGGACCTTCAGTTTTAAAAATGAAACAAAATGAAACAACATTCCAATTTATATTTCAAGGAAAAAAAAACTTAACACGAACACGGTGAACCTACAAATTTAAACATCAGACTAAACCTAATATAGGCAATTGATGAACCCTAAAACCCTTGCATAGCACCCTGCAATCTGCAATGACATTTGTTGGTAGATAAAAACCCTACATTTACAATGACATTTGTTGGAAGATAGAAATTGTACATCAACAATGAGATTTTTTCCTCATAACCCAAAAGCTAACCAAGATTTTTAAAATGACATTTGTTTTTTCTCCTCAGAACACAAAATCTAACCAAGATTTTTAAAAGGGTAAAAGAAAATTTTAACTTTCGTTTCAAAGGATACTTGAGAATGTTAAAAATGGCATTTGTTTTATTTCCTCAACTCCCAAACGCTAACGAAGATTTTTAGAAGGGGAAAAGTAAATTTTAACTTTCATTCTTGTTACCCCCCCGTCCTAGGGGTAACTAAGGAGATGATGTCTCAAGGCCCACAAGTAGCAGACATGAAGTGTCGAGAGCCAGAACACTGACATAACCCACATTGAACAGATAAATACCCTCATGTCCACTACACATCACCACTCATCGTCAAGAGCATAACAATGTCTACCACACAATCATGGACTAGAGAAGGCATCAGGGCTTGCTTCATGAGGTAACAAATTCAATCTCATGGTAAGTGTCACTCTAATATTTGAAGCATTTGAGCATGTTACAAAGAGTCCTTTCTTGATTATGGAACATTTGCTTGGAAATTATATCTTTTGCCTAATTTCATAGATGATTTTAGTGGCTAAATTTCACCAATGGGCTAATTTTCCATGGTTTTTCCCAAAAAACGATTCACCAATTTTTGTTTTTTCTAAAAAAGATTCACCCAAATTCCATAGAAAAATTATTTTACCTCGAAAATTGCCAAAAATTTATAGAAACTATATAAAATATTTAGAAATTGATATATTTTTACAAAATTATCGCCAAACATTTTACATTTTAAATATTAAAGACTAATCAGTTTATCCCATGTTTCTACATTTTAATATAAATTTACATCCTTAAAATCATCTCTGCTTAATTTCACCTTGGTGGTTGACATGGTATCTTAGTAAGTTGGTTGCCCTTGGGAAAAGGGTTAATATCGGGGGGTCTCCTTGAAGGGTCATCATACCATTCCCACTCATACTTACCACTTTCCACACTTCTTACCCTCCATTTCCTCATCTTTTCAGTTTTAGGTCTATTGACCCCAAGAAGGGTTTGTACCTCATTTGATGGAAAGAAGGGGATAAAGGCCCTGAGGTGTTGCAACCGGCATTGTAAAAATCAAAGGCCATAAAACATCCTTCTAGATGCTCATGCTAAGGTCCTAAGAGCCATTAAACACTTCTCTATAAGAAATAAAGGACTTTTAGAAGAAAATAAATAAAAAGTGTCCCACTTGATGGGGGAATGCATTGCGGCATTCTTTAATTTCTAGTTCACATAGCACTCAATGTGTTCTAACTTCAAGTGGCATTGTGGTGTTCTTTTTATTTCCATTGCACATAGCATTCAATGCTCATATTTTAAAAGAAAAAAAAAGGGGGAAAGGGAAAACAAAGGGATTGGGAAAATGTTACATTGCAAAAGAAGGTATGAAACACACCCTCAACAAAGGCACCCATAAATGAGACAATATGAACCCTTGATATGTCAAGGACCCCATGTCCAAGAGTCTTTCCCCAATCCACCTCATACTTATTACATGATCTAGATAGGGTCTTCTTGGGAAAATTTCCTTGACTTGGGGATTGGCCTACCAAATAAGACACCATGACACCCCTCCCATACCTAAATTTGGAGAAGTTTATAAGGTCTTTGATAATTTGTTTAATTTGAAAAGGGGGGATTGAATGCACTTGTTTGGGTGGTTCTTTTATAAAATGTGGCTTACTTGGCATGATTCATATGACTTGTGGACCCTTGGAGGACATACTTGTTTGTCTTTGCAGGACCTTGTCTAATGAAACCTATTCATGAAGAGACTATGCCACTTGGATATTCATAGGGGCTTGAAATCCCATAGGATGGATGTCATACCCCACATGTGGGATACTATTGAAGATGAATTACATTGCCTTTAGATGCATCTTGGCATCACTTGATGATGATATTGCACCTTTGTTTCACTTGGACATGGCTTTTGGAGGCCTACGACGTCACCTTCTATCCCTTAACATCACCATTTTGGTTGGGGCTTGATGGATAGTGTGGTTCCAGAGGTGGTATGACTTGAGAAGTCTCATACCATGGCACGTTTGCACACATGATCATGGCATGTTTCCTTTGGAGGCCCAACTTTCCACTCCTTCAGGATGGACGTCACATTCTTGGGCCCTATGTCACCCTTCTAGGGCATAACGTCACCCTTTTAGGGTTTTATTTTATGTATATTTCATTTTTTCACATTAGAGAGGAAAATGAAGGGGGTTGACCCTCTTATAATTTTTTGTTGAAWATTTTATGTGGAAAAATTGGTTAAGATGGCCTCATATAAATAAAGGACCATCTCATTTCATTTTATCATCAATCATCACTCACCATTTTTTAGAACAATTATGGATTTGGCACCCTCTTTTGGCTWTCTAGCTCTTCTACTTAATGCACTATGCTTGGAGRATCATTTTGTGGATTCTTTTGTTGATTTTGAAGAAGAATTTATGCAATTCGAGTTTTTGTCTCATGGTATATTGGATTAATTGAGTTGATTTTTTGCAATTTATCCTTATGATGTTATGTTACATGGTGAATATTGATTCTTTATGCCAGACGTCTTGCTTGGTAAAACCCTAACACAGGAGCATAAGTGTTTCCTCCTCTCACAAGGTTATTCTTATTCGAAATTGGTGAAATCTCCTTGCTAGGGTTAGCATCTTAAAGCCCTAAAGTGATAATACTTTAGTATTTTATCCCTATACACTTGATTTCTTGACCTAGTTGAAGTATTAAGAAGGGAGAAAAGGTTGTTAGATCCCAAAAGTGCTTTCACTCTAGCAATCCTTCTCTTTAAGCTTTAAACCCTAAGGCCCTAATGTGCTAGCAGCTTAGAGTCTAATCCCTACCTCTTAGTCTTTTCTAGTTCAATATTCAAGAATTGTTGTATTGTTATAAAGACTCCATATCCCTCAAAGGAACTGATTTTACAACGCTCGTGTGGTTAAATTGATCAAAAAATACTCTCTTTTAATTCTCTCAAGATTTCTACTAACTTTGCTAACACTAACACTCACTAATTTTCTAGTAAACTTGTTGGTGTTGCAAAAATTTTCTACAACCATTTGAATACACTCTTATTTTGTGTGTACACTCTTGGAAAGGTGGATTAACATGCTCAAAAATTGCATATAACAATTGGACATTACACTAGTGGAGTTGTGCTAAGTTTACATTGTCAAATGTTGCATTTCTAATCTTTAATTATTGTTGTTGTTATAAATTTTTTATGGATGTTGTAATATTGTTCATTGCTGCAAATTTATAACAGACATAGAAATTTCACTATCTAGTGTCTTCAAGGAGTATTTATTGCATGTTTTGACTTGGAAATAATCATATATTTGCTACAAAGTGTTCTTGTTCCAGGAAGGTACTCAAACAACTTCATACACCTTCTCTTTCCTTGACCTAGACTTTTCTTTAGGCGATCAAGAGGGGGGGTGGTAGGCTTGGCTACCATATTTGCTACTTTGATCCCTTGAAGTCATCGGGGAAGCCTCCCTTGTGGTGGACCTCCTCCATCACTAAAACAAGGGAATTTCTTACTACGGTGACAATGGTAGGATTTTCCCTAGTTACACAGATTTGGGGGACTTGTGTTGGGGTTTGCACAAGTACAAATCTTGTGATAACAGTTCCAAAGGATACTTGAGAATGTAAGTCCATGTTTGAATCCATAACCATCTCCTTTCAAAACCCAATATCCCCGTCTACTAATATCCCTTGGGGTAGACATGGTTTAACCTCTTATCTCCACCTCTATCAATTAAACCAATGAACAACACATTACCAGTGGAAACACAGAGGAAACAAAGATAGGTATCCTCAGTTCCTTCTCAAATATTTTTTATGTTGTGAGGATAGCCATGGAATGATGAAAATATATCAAGCCAAATGAACTTTATTTGAAATTCACCTATGACCGCCACAGGTCATCCTCTTGTGAATGTTTTAATTAGAAAGGATAACAGTCCCTTTTTAACACTTTGGTTCAATATGAAAACTGAAACTTGTGGTACACCATATTTATAAATCATTGTTGGGAAATCAACATCTTCAAGGCCATGAGACACCCAACTTTGCCTACATAAATTCACAAACCATTTTTTGGATTATACAAAGATTTCAAAGTACTAAGAGCTACATATCAAATGTAAAATCATGATTACAATTTGAAATATATTTACGGAGTGAAGAGTTGTAATCTTGTTTTATGCATCCTTTACAAATTGTGATAAAACCAAAACTTAGTTTTTCAAGAAAAAAGACTTTGATTTACAAAAATAATTCATACAATGAGATCTTTGTTCTCAACAACCATCTTTCTTATTACTTAAATTATTATCAAACACAATGAATACTTTTTATTGTGTGCCAACAAACAAAAGGGAAAGTGAAGAGTTGCAATCTCTTTGCCTGCAACCTTTACAATTTGTGATAAAACCACGGAATAGTTTTCCAAAAATAAAGACTTTGATTTACAGCAATAATTCATACAATGAGAGATTTTCTCTCAACAACCTTCTTTCTTATTACTTAAATGATTGTCAAACACAATGAATATTTTGTTTGTATGCTAGAAAACAAAAGGGAAAGTGACATAGACATTTATCACAAAGGAGGGATTTTGTTACAATTGTTTCTCCACCCCTCACATCATTTGCTTTGTACTTCTTCCCCAAAAAAATTGCAAGAAGATTGATGACTTAATCATTGCGAGATGCATCCCTGTCACCATCTCCTTAGAATTGAATACACCAATTCATGAACCAATTTTAAATAACATAATGGTACATTCACTCAACAATTTTTTGGAAATCATTATTCAATCGTAAAAAATATCCTCAAAATCATGTTGGGGGAGAAACTTTACTAAGATTGAATGTGAAAAATCCACATTCTGACTTTCCACTCTTAATGTTATGAATTTTACCCACGACAACATTCCTCTTGGCTTGCTCAACTTCTAGAGTTTTCTCTAGAAATACTGCAATAATTAGTGCAATTGTCAGTGGTGAGGAGAATATGGTGTTCAGGAACTCATTAATCTACAACCAAAACATGACAAATTAAAGTAAGAAGAAGACCTCATATCAAGTTATTAGATCCTACCATGAAAATAAAAACAATGCATGCTTCATAATTCCTTTTGAACTTACCCACAATGCATTAGTTTTGAACTTACCCATACTACATTTTTGTGGGTAGGGCCCACTTTAGAAGTAGCATAAAACTCATTTAACTATCATGGAATAGACATGCCCAGAAATAAGGAAACTCCCAAGATGAACAAGTTTCGCATTGAATTCACGATAGTGAATTCAATGATGGAAACACCAACAACAACTAGAAAAAATAGCAGCAAATAGAAACATTCATAAACCCACAAACCTAAACTTCCAAATATAGTATATTTTATTCATATTTATTGAAACCATTTACCAACTAGTGCAAAGAGCACATAGTATGATGCAACAATTATGGGAAATGGTATTTATGCAAAAAGAGATCCCAATTTCCCTAAATATAAGTAAATACAAAAATACATTAATATGAAGAACTGTGAACATATTATAAACATTTCTCTCAAACAAGTAAATACATTTGTCTAAAATCAAGTAAATATCTATATCACAAAGAAAATAGAGTCACCAACTTAATATTGAAAATAATATCATAAAACCAACTGGTATTTGCATAACACGCTAGTTGCCTACTCAAGTAATATCAAGAAGTGCAACATTCTCTCTAAAATAACAACACAAATTCAGTTAAATTTTGAAGTAATTTTGAGAAATGAACTACTCTTAATGGTAATATTTTCATGATGACTTCAATGAGCAGAGCATACTCACAATGAAACAGTGGAGCCAATTCCTATCCCAAAAAGGCCATTTAGTAAGTCCCAATACCCTAGATCATAACGCTAGTAATTCCCATCCAATTTTCCAAATAAAAACATGTAATTATCCAGTTTTCCAAATAAAACCATTTACATAAATTATGTCAATTAAAATAAAACAAAAATTGATTTAAAACAATCAGTCTCGATCAACTCACCTGCCAACCAATACCCTGACTTACAACATATGCAGGAGGATAAGTGGCACTTACAAGTCCTAATGCCACTTTATATGCTCTGGTTGATTTTTACAATGTCATGACAAGGTTATTGTCAAATTAAAACTGCATTTAATGAAAGAGCCATGTCCATCTCATCATCCCCAAGACATGCAAAATATTTAAAGATCTAACCAATTCAAATGCCAAGCCAATACCAAAACACCTACCATGCATTATTCATGTTAGGGGAGAAACTTTACTGATATTGAATGTGAAAACTCCTCATTCCAACTTTCCACTCTGAATATCCTAAATTTTACCCACCACTTTCCACTTTGAATGTTATGAATTTTATTCACCATGTCATCCCTCTTGGATTGTTCAACTTCTAGAGTATTAGTAAGTCCCAATACCTTGGAGCATAACACTAGTAAGTCGCATCCAATTTTCCAAATAAAAGCATGTAACCATCTGGTTTTCCAAATAAAATATGTCAATTAAAATAAAACAAAATTTGATTTAAAGAAATCAGTCCCAGTCAGCTCACCTTCCAACTAATACCGCAACTTAAAACATATGCAGGAGGAGAAGTGGCACTTCCAATTTTTAATGCCACCTTATATGGTCCAATTTATTGTTAAAATGTCATGACAAGGTTATTTTCAAATTATAACTACATTTACTGAAAGAGAGATGTCCACCTCATCATCTCCAAAATATGCATAATATTTAAAGATCTAAACAGTTCAAATTCCAAGCCAATCCCAAAACACCTACAACTCATTTTTAAGCATAAGAAAAGTTTAAAAAGTGGTAGTTGTGTATAACCTCAATAAGAGAAAGAAGAACTGCGAACATTATTCCAAACATATGGCCAACATCAAAACTATCTCCAATTCCCAACCTTCATGTACTAGTTGATCCTGGCTTACTTTATTAGTATCAACGGTATCTCCAATGCCCAACCTTGTTGAATCTCTAGAACTCATTTTCTTTATGTATGAAGTATAAACATCATAATATCGGTTCACTTCACTAGGATCAACAATAACTCCAATGGCCAACCCTCCTATACTAGTTGACCCTCACTCACTTTATTAGGATCAACTGAAGCTCCAATGCCTAACCTTGTTGAATCTCTAGAACTCATTGATGTATATAGATTGATCTTGTTTTCTTACTGTATGAAGTATAGACATCATAATAGTGGCTCAATTCACTAGGATTAGAAGTAGCTCCACTACCCAACCTTCCTATACTAGTTGACTCTAGATTCCATCAGGAAGTGTACCAGTATCTACATCACAACATGCATATTGGGTGGAGGTGAAATACAATCACCATATGTACAAATTGGCTGGCTCCCTTTCATCATCCTCCATTGCATCAAATAAAATTTTCTGACTCTCTAAAGGATTAAAAAAAACTTTGAAACTATTTCAAGGTTATATGAAAGTAGAGGAACCACTATCGGATATCTAGAGAGCTCAAGGTTGGGGCGTATAAGGCAACCTACTTTCTATTTGGAATTTTCAAAAAATTCATAGTGTAATACATGGAGGAAACAATGGATATGGGCGTTGATCTCCACCTCTAATAGGAGATAGATGTCACGGTTGTGAAATCTAGTGAGCAACTGAAGGGGTTGGAGTAGGTACTAATACATGAAAAGGATTGAAGGGGAAAATTTTAAGTCTTGTACTGATCCATTTGAAATTGATAACTATTACAACTTTGAAAAGTAGAGGAACCACTATCAGATATCTAGAGGGTTCAAGGTTGGTGGGTGTAAGGCACTCACTTCCTATTTGTATCTTTTGAAACATTCCTGGTCTAAGCCATGGAGGAAAAAATGGATATGGGCATTGATCTCCACCTCCAATAGAATATAATTGTTGTGTTTGTGCAATCCATTGAGAAATTAAAGGGGTTGCAGTAGGTACTGATACATGAAAAGGTGTGGAGGGTATAATTTTAAGCCTTGTACTATGTAATCCATTTGAAATCAATAACTATTATGAATTTGAAAAATATTGTATTACAAAGCACCTGGAAATTCCTACAAATTGTTGGCATTACATAGCACTAGCCAAGTACCAGTAAAATGGAGGATAGACTTCAACTATCATGTTGAAGCTCTTTCACTCATTAATGTATGATAGCTTGATCCCTTTTGCTTCCTTATGAAATATAAACATCCTATTATTGATTAATTTCATTAGGGTTAGCTATAGCTCCAATGCATAACCTTCTTGTATTAGTTGATCATGGGACACCTCATTAGGATCAACAATAGATCCACAATGCCCAACCTTGTTGAAGCTCTGGCACTCATTGATGTATTATAGCTTGATCTCCTTTTCTTTGAATCTTGTATGAAGTATAAACAACATAACATTGGTTCACTTCACTAGGGCCAACATTAACCTCCAATGCCCAACCTTCCTGTACTAGTTGATCATGGGTTCCCGATGGAAGTGTACCAGTATCTACATCACAACTTGAATATTAGGCAGAGGGGAGGTGGAATACAATCACCACCTATATGACTTGGTTGGCTCCCTTTCATCATCCTATTGTCTGGATATCTAAAGGATACTTTGAAAATATTTGTAATTCTTTCAAGGATATATGAAAGTAAAGGAATCACTATCATATATATTGAGGGCTCAAAAGGGGGATAAGGCACCCACTTCCTAGTTTCATTTGGCAAAACATTCATATTATAAACTTTGGAGGAAACAATGGATATGAGTGTTGATCACCACATCTAACAAGGGATAGATGTGGTGGTTGAGAAGTCTCTTGAGCAGCTAGATGGGTTGGAGTAGGCATCGATAAATGAAAATGATGAGAAATTGATGAATACTGCATATATGGATACCACATTAGTTGCAAAGGTTTGAGATTTCATTGAATTAGATTGAACTGTGTACTCGACACCAAATATTTGTGCTCTTGTAATAGTATTATAGGTTTATCTTATTGTTCCTACTTAGTTTATGAATGGTAGTTTTTTGGTGAATCTAATGGCCATTAAGAAGGTTTTTAGTTGATACTTAAGGAATTATTGAACCAGAGGAAAGCTTAGTCCAAAATTATATATCAATGGAAAACAAAAAAGAAATAAGTTGCTACAATCAAAATAGGTACCTATTGGACCAATAGATGGTTGTTTCATCGAGGATTATTTTGATTAGTCCAACTCCAACTAAACTATACATAGTTTCATTGTCATAAACTTCCTTGGAACCACAAAAATGTGAAATCTTTTGCAGACAAGATAGGTTTGCATCTTTTTAAGGATTGTGATAAATCCTCGCAAGCATAGATCCCAACATAGGTACGAACCTCAAGGTGATATAGGAGATAAATCATATTGTCTAGCTCATTTGTATTGATATGAAGTTGTAAACCACTAGTGAAATAGAACACAATTAAAGTTAATATTAAAAATGTGCTTTATTGTGAATAGAATAAAGAAAAATACATACCCTTCAATATTAATCTAAAGTAAAGATAAATAGAACAAAATATAGACCCCCAAGTGTGACTCCAAAGAAAATATACACAGTCGGCCCCACCTATAAATGCACATTGCACTAACCATCATAGCTTATTAATAAGGAAAGAAACATCATTGGCAAACACCCAAAAATTCTTTAGACTAAATTAACATAGTTGCAACAACTTCAATGTGAATCCATCCCTTCTACAGAATATATCATGAATAGAGACGACATTTAGTGGAATCGTTAACCCTATAGTGCATTGGAAAATGAAAATGTAATTTTCCATTACATTATTTTACTTCTGCAACATATAAAAATTTCCACCACAATATTAGATATTTCTTGAAAATGTATTGTTGTTTTTATATAGGATAAGTTACAATAGTGATACTTATTTATTAATATAAAAATATAAAGACAAGACAATGAGGCGTTGGTTCACTCATGAGGTAGATGGAGAGCACCAGGGTCCATCCCTGCTATGTTCTTCCCTACTTGAATGGCATGAGTTTCAAGAGGTCAGTTGTTGGTCCAAAACAAATTTGGTGAATAAATACCCGTCGGATCTGGGGAAGGGGTATTTATTCTTTATGAAAATTGCAATGTAGATATACCCCTCAAGATTGTATGTTTTATATCAGAGAGAGAGAGATGTAAATAAAATTGTTTATAAACAACAAGAAACCAAAATATGTTACATGGAACTCCCAAAAACATCATCTTACAATATTTTTTTCACAAGTTTTCTAAAACTGATTCATAATTATACATCATCTTACATGATTTTTGGCACAAATTTTATAAAATTGATTCATAATTATTACATAACTAATTTCTCAGATGTATCACTGTTAATCCAGGGATAACAAGAAGTAGGGAATATTTTACAAGTGGCCACCATAAGTTGTCACACCTATCACGGGTATAAGATGGAAACTAAATGTGGTAACGTGACCTCAATCCAACATGATCAAGCAAGGGGAAGGACCGTGCACCCTCATGATATGATAGTTATCTTAACCCCAAGAGAAGGTTAAAAAACAATTTGTTTCCCCCTCTACAAGTACTAAGAACTAGAAGTCACGTTATCGTGTGGGGTAGCATAATGGAAAAATCATAGCAAGTGCATGTGGATAAGGTGTTGAGAATGGATATAAAATAATGGATTCACCCTTATCATGCATTTTTTTCTTTTGTTGCTTGATTTTATCCTAGGGGAAGGACCATGCACCCTCATGATATGATAATTATCTTAACCCCAAGAGAAGGTTCATAAACAGGTTGTTTCCCCCTCTACAAGTATTAAGCGCTAGAAGTCACATTATCGTGTGGGATCGCACAATGGAAGAACCATAGAAAGTGCATGTGGATAAGGTGTTGAGAATGGAGATAAAACAATGGATTCACCCTTATTGTGCATTTGTTGCTTTCTTTTATCTCCTTCTTGTCTAGATAGACTATATTTAGTTTTAGTTGGTCTGTGTTTCTATGTTTTTTTTAGAATATTGGCTCAAATATATCAATATTAGTGCTAGGGGTACAAAGTAGAAACAAGGAGGCTGGCACAAGTGACTTCCAGAAGTGGTCACCCCTCAGACCTGTCATGGGTATAGTAGGGAAAATAGGTGTAGGAACTCCACCTCAAACTAGCAAGATTGGACAAGGTTAAAGACCATGCACCCTAATGATACAACAATAATGGATCTTAACCCCAAGAGAAGGATAGCAAATAAATCCTTTCACCCTCTGCTAGAATTAAAGGCTAGATGTCACATTATTGTGTGGGTTAGCAAAATGGAAGAATCATAGCCATTGCAAGTAAATAAGGTATTGAAAAAGGAGATAAAGCTATGGTTTCAATCTTCTAATACATTTGTTGCTTTTGTGGCTTTCTTTCATCTCCTTGTCATCTAGCTAGACTATTAGCTCCATGCATAGGATGTTTTTTCACTCTCGATTGCTAAGAGGTTGGAGTCATATTATTTTCAACCACAAGTGCATTTCTTTGTTACTAGTGAATGGTTTATTAGTCTGTAGTCTTGAGATAAGCTCACTATGGTACCTAGACTAGGGTGTGTTTTTTGTCTAAGCTTCAATATTATAACTCTCAGTTTCTTGCATAAAGACTTTATCGGGAAAAAGGTAAATGCACACTTGGGAGGATGGGAGGAATGAAAAAATTTAGTTGATCGATACAATATGCACACAGAGACCCAACTGAAGTTGACTAACAAATTGTAGAATGATGTATATAGGATAAGGTCTAAAGGGAGTCCTGGAGTAATTTTCAAATCAGACCTTCTCCAAACCCTCAACAAATTAGAGTGGGACACACTCTTTCCCATTCTTCTATGGAGACCAATTTTCTTCTACTCGTTGTTATATTTATTTACTAAGGTAAGTCCTTGTTAAACATGCATTTATTCATCAATGAGGCACTTTATCTCACTGTAGTATAAACGTTCTACATTTTGGCCCTTTTTTGGGGATATTTTTTGTTTAATTTTTCTCAAAATTCGGTGAGAAATTGTTGGATATGCATATTTTCATGGCCAATTTTGTATAATCCGATCACCCGAAGGTTTTCCAGCACGTTGGATCCATTTATGCATTCAAAAATGCAATTTAGACAATAGAAAATTATGATTTCGTCCAAATTTATGTCATCGGAGTCCAGCAAAAAGGGACAAAATGTAGAACATTTAGACAACACCCTTTATATTAGAGTGGTAGAGGGTATTCCATGATTCTATTGGGTCCTTCATGCAATATGTAGAGGTGAAATTTGAAGTAGAGAAGTGCATCTAGGGGCTAGAGAAAAATATAGGTAACATGAGATCCATGGAGCAGGCTGTAAATATTATGGAGTTGAAAGGACAAAAGTATTACTCTAAAGAAACTATGGGATTGAATGAAACAAGTGAGAAGCACACAACCTCTAGTAGCATAAAGAGCTTATCCCCCCTCCCAATCGCATATTAAGACTAGTAGGGTCATAACCAAGCTTGAAAATTTGATTTTGTTTCATCCATATCTACAAACTCTACCCAATTACAAGCAAGTTTCATTGATGCATGCAGTTCCCAGTTGTGTCACACATTGATGGCTTGGGTTGGATTTTACCAAACTACATATTGTGCAATAACTTTTTTGGCACCATTGCCAACGAAGATTTTGAATCCTTTCCAATCCCACTGTTAAAACAGAACTTGATTTTTTACCTTAAGGATAAAAATTTTGGTATCTTTGAGTCTTTGCATTATATAAAAAAATTTAAAAAACAAAACTTTTCATCTCCGATGAATTCGAAATACCTTTGTGATTCATTTTTGGAAAAAGAATGGTTAAAATTTAAACTAACTTATGTTCCAAACACTTTTTCGAAAAATATTTTAAATAACCAATAATGATAAAACTTAAAGAAATGTTAAATTCATATCGGGATATCAGGATTCGCAGTTTTGAAATAACAAATTTCAATACAAATCAAATACCGAATCCCCGATCCCCGATTTCCCGATACGTTAAATCCTTGATTAATCCATCATTTACTTAAATCTCATTTAAAAAAGGGTTTTAACTTTAAATTAATCTTATTGGGAAATCGCGATTCGCGGTTTTGAGAGAACAAAAAAAATTGTCATCGCATTCCCCGATTTCCCGATCCCCGATTTCATTTAATTCTTAAATGAGGTTTGAAATTAATCTCATTACTATTAAACATAATTAAGAGCAACTAATCATATCGGGAAATCGCAATTCGCGATTTTGCGAACAACAATTTTCATATCATTGAATTTTCCCGATTCCCCGATCCCTGATTTCCCGATTTCCGATTTCTTGGTTAACGAAATCCCGAAAATCTAATCTGGATTAATTAAGATAATAATAGGATTTCAACTAAATAATATATCGCGATTTCAGCGATCGAGGTTTTTCGGTGACTTATTTTCTTGACATCGAAATTTCCGAAACCCCGATGAAAGTGTTCTCAATTCAAAATCAAAATTAACGTTAATTAATCGCTCTTTGAAACAAAGTTTAAGGTTTTAAACTTTTAATAAATGATCATTAATATGAAATTATTCAATTTGGTAAGTTTCTATCATATTTAAAAACATCGGAAGAATCAGGTACAAATATTAAATGCATATTATCCGGAATATCTTTTGCATTTATTTCATAACAGATGAACAAATCTCAAGGATTTTACGATATATTCAAAATAATTTTTGAAACTTTTACATTATTTCGAAGCTGAATTCTGCTCTGCTACAGGTATTCCAGTAAATACAGAGTTGTTCTTCTTCTTTTGGGCTACTCCGCCATTTGCAGTTCTTTTCGCTTTGGAATCTTGCTACTGAGGTATTGAATACAGAGCTGGTGAATATACAGTCATGGTGCCCAAAAAGGCTTCAAAGAAAACCGAAGAACAACCGGAAGGCGATATCATCTCAGACACTACTGCAGCTGGAGTAGTACACAATGTTAAATCATGGGATGCAATTGCAAAGAAAATGGAAGATGAGCTTTCATATTCGGATGATGGTGGGGAAAATCATCTCCAAGATATCGTCGAGACTGGTCTCCATAAAGTTGCAGCACGCCCGAGACTGGTTTCATATACAGATATGATTGCCTGGGCACTGGATAAAGTGGACGTTCCGACAAGGAGTATCCTGAACGAGCAAGGAGTTGTTATCGACTCATTCAGGCCCGAAAATATACAAGTAATGTATAAGCTATCTCCAAATTTTAGGCACACTTTTAATACAGAGTTTGTAGTTGCTTTCCAACAAAAAGAATGTGTAGAAGGTGGCCAAACATACCCTGATATGATTAAAGGATGGGCAAGAGATGAGAACAAGTTTAGAGCCAATGAACATGGAATTTATGCCACAGCTTCCCTAAATGAATACATGGTATATTTAGGAATGATGTTATGTAGACTCTTTGGAAGAAAAGATCATTTTCATTTCAATGCAGACTGGACACCATTCTTAGAAGAAGTCTCAGAGGGGCGTAGTTTCAATTGGCATAAAATATTATCAGATAACATTGCCTCAGAAGTTATAAACTACAAAGCAGCTAGGGCAAAGGGACAGCCAGTGGCCTTTTAAATGTCAGTTTATATAATGGATGTTATTTGCTTTAGGACTCCATTCTCATTAATGAATTGGAGTTGGAATGATTCTTGTACAGAGCCTGTCCATAAGTATCATTCAGTTGTATGGGAAGAAAATGCCAAAGATAATTTTTATGAGGTATGTCATCATGTCATTATTCCTCTACACATAATGTTCTTCGGATGCGAACCTCCTCGCATTTTCGATACCATAATAGAAAACCTCAAAACAGTAGTTGATTGGTTCATTGAAGAAAATTTCTCATACGTTAGGGTTTATGGATGTTTTATTCCACCACATGCACTCCCAAAGATACTCCCAGATAGGTTAATTTGCAAAGAAGTGGCTCATCAGTTGGTAAATGGTGGTATTGGACTAGAACTAAAGGCTCAGCAGAAGAAGTCATGGTCGTCTTTTCCCGTTTATCTAGGGAAATTTGCTTTATTAAACTCTAGTCATTCTAAGTCAGAAGCGGAATCATTGAGTGAAGTAAAATTAGTGGATATAGAACACAGGAAACATGATCCATATCAAATTATCAATCGGCATGTTACACAGTGTGGGTTGAAAGCATATGAACATGAAGATTCATTTTATGATGATATTTTCAGAAATGCTAAGTCATATGAGGAAATTCAGAGCAAAGTGCAAACCTTGTCACCTGATGCACAGGTGGGGTTTGCATCCTTTCAAAGAAATAGAAGACAGTGTTTGCCAAAGATTTTGCAGGGCGAAGTGTTAACCTCAGAAAAAGAACAAGAAATCATTCCTCCTGGTTTTGAAACCATTGCTCAATATGATGCAAGCGACAAAGGTAAATTGAAAGATTCTGAGATTCCTCCTCAGAATACAGAAAGTTCCCAGACCAGGGAAACACAAACAGAAAAAG
>JZKD02S1869381.1:1022988-1033666 GCA_000966675.3 Picea glauca | reverse complement strand
ATGAGCATTTCATAAAGCTTATCTGGCGACCCCATATGGTCTATACCCAAAGAAAAAATATCCAAGTCCTCCACAACCCAAGAATCCATCCTTCCAAAAGACACTTCTGAAAGGAAGGTTTAAGCATTCTAAGGATTATCGAAGAAGACCTCCTCATAATTATCTCATTGTCAAAACCTTGTTTCAAGGTAATCTTCCCCTCAATACAATGGCTTGTCCTTCAGATAATGACCTTTACAAACCATTAAATATGGCCACCATCCTTGGGTATCCTAATACCATGCCCAAAGAGTCTAACAAAGAGTCCTTGGAGGATCTTGTTGGTCAAGAAACTCTAAGTATCCTTTTTAGATTGAGTGTTCCTCTCCATTTTCCCCTCGAGACCCATTCATCTTCATTCATGGAAGTTGAAGGGGTAGTGCCAAATGGCCCTAAAGGGTCTCCATTGGTCTAAACAGTGTCCACAAGGGGCTCAGTATCTTCCAATGCCTCTATTTTCAATCTTTTGATTAATCCTATGTAGAGAGGTAGTGAAGAGTTTCCATGCCTTGATTATCTAACCATGGTTGCAGATAAGCTAGCACTACTTGTTGCAAAAAGGTAATTTTACACATGATTCCTTGATCCCAAATGCTAATGTTATTCCCATTTCTAGGATTCCATGATAAAAGTTTGTGATTAGGGGAGCTTTCATTTTTAGAGTTTCCAAATCAGAGAATCAAGATTTTCTAGTAAAGGAAGGTCACTACATTTCCTTAAGGTGGATTGCCAATACTTAACTCTGAGAACCACCTTATACTACTCCATTTGTCCTTACATTGTCCTACTTACTAATTTGTCTCCTATAAATTACTTCATTAAGGTGGGAAAGGTTGGATTTCATACTGCCAATCCTACATTTGAAAAAGGCAAGTGTACTAAATGTTTATTTTGCTAGATCACACTTTTATTGGTTTCTCTTGCATTGTTACTAGAAAAACTCTCTGATCACTTTTTAAATGGATTGAAGGAATCTCATACGTGACGAAAACATAACACATATATTGATATTGAAGATAAAATAGACTTAACTAATTCTTAGCTTCCATAAAGATTGAGACAATGAGGTCCCCACGTTGTCATCTTGCTTTTTATCTTCGTCGAGATTGACTCCCAATCCACCATTAAGAGAGGATCTTTAGAAACTAGGWTACCTAGATATTTMATTGACCTATGGTGGAAAATCRACATAGTCCTAGCGATTTGAMAAGTATCCAAGCTAGTGTGTGTTTGTTATATACTTTTTTATTTGTTGTTGTTCACCATTMTGCTAGAGGCATCAAGATAGAASTCYAGGATGGTCTTCAATATCTTTGCAATGTGGGAAAAAGTCCCCCCTATTAACAATCTAGCATCTACAAATTGASTGTGAATGATGATTTATACTCCTTTGACTATGTAGATTTTGTGGAGTATCTCATTAAGCATGATAGATTTTTTCTACCCTTCCCAATGCTTCTACGATTAGAATATAAAGACAAGGGGAAAGAGGGCATCCTTGACACATACCTCAAGAGATGTGAAAGAATGAATTGGATCTCCCATTTACTAGCGGGGAGATTCGTGGACCTCTAATGAGGGCCTTGATCCAATGAATGGAGGGGTAAATTAAAACTTTTCCAATACGGCATAAATAAAACTGTGTCTTACTCTATTAAATGCATTTTCCATATCCCATTTAATGATCATTCTATTTTCTTTAGATAGATTGTTGGAATGTATTGTCTCTTGGATTATGATGATATTGTCACTTATTTTCCACTTGATGATGAATCCACCTTGTTTTGAAATGTAGTTGAGGGTTTAGTCTAGTGCCAATGGTTTATGTTGATATCTTGTATGAGACATTGCATAGAAATATCAATATGAATTTCAAGAATACAATGGAATTGGACTCCTTCAATATTGTTGGGTATGTTTTATATTCTTTGCATACGTAGTAGGGTCTGAGCGTCTGCGCTGGGTGCGCTGGGGGGTTAGAGGGGGGGCCTCTAGGCCCCCCCTCAGGGGGTGAAGGGGGGCGGAGTGTTGGCAAATGTTTTACAGGAAGCATAAGCTTGTCATTGATGGCAAATACAGCAATAATGATGGCTTGAGTACAACACCGATGATCAACAGGAAAATAGAAGATAAGGCTAGGAAGATCAAATGATCGAAGGAAACGCTGGCAAGTACAACAGTGAAGATGGCAGGATCAGAGTGTGCATCGATGGACAAACAGGAACAACGTAGGCTCAGGAGGAATTAGCGCAGAGTCGAAATTCTTCCAAGTAAAAGGGATGTGTAAGCTTGGAGGAGAAGCATCACTGATCGTTGGATCCCATCCTAAATTCCCGACAGCATGAGGGCCGTCAGATATGAATAAAATCAAGAAGAGCGTGCGCGGAAGAGGAGGATAGATCTCAGGTGTTAGATCTGAGCGCAGGATCCGACCACCGTTGGATCGGGGAAAACTACACGGTGTTTAAAGTGCAAGGAGAAAATGAGCTCACAAAATCCCGAAAGCAGGAGGACCGTCCATCCCAAGGGGTTATGTGGACCGTTGATCCGACTCCCTGTCGGGGTTTCGAGGATCATGAGTTGAAGTTGTCAAAGAACATTGACAACAGGAATGTCGATTTCGCGATATGCGATATCGCGATGCAATCGCAGCCATTGAACCGAGAATGAGATCTGGACCGTTGATTTTCTTCATGGAGCATCGTGGATCGGGACTTTGAAATGACAAAGTCACTTGACATCAGGAATGCTGATTTCGCGATATGTGAAATCGCGATATAATCTGAGACGTCAGATTAAGGTTGAATCTGAACCGTTGGTTCCAGTCAATGAAGAGGCATCGGGGATCGGAACTTTGAAGTGACAAAAACACTTGACATCAGGAATGTTGATTTCGCGATATGCGATATGGCGATTCAATCACAGTCGTTAAATCAAGTTCATATCTGGACCGTTGGTTCAACTCCGTGTCAGAGTTTCGTGAATCGCAATATGGAGAGACAAAAGAAACAAAGCAAAATTTGCGATATGCGAAATCGCAAAAGCGCCTTATTCATAACGCTGTGGTCACAGCTCTTGGTCACGGGAAGAGGAGGAGTCAGTACAGATAAGCTCCATATCGTAGTTTCGGGGATCGCGAATTAAAAATGCAAAGAACACAATGCAACAAGAATGTCGATATCGCGATAGGGGAAATCGCGATGTAATCTGAACCGTCGGATCAAGTGTTGATTGAAGGGCTACTAATGCGCGACACAGTGAAGACTTTTCTCCTACATATTTTTAGAGGCATAAATGATGAATATTTGTAGTGTTGTACATGTGGCAACTTCGTGAAAGAGGGTGGCTATCCAATGTCTTCTTGTAGCCACATTAAGAATGGTAAACTCCATTAGGTCATTGATTGTTCAAATCCCTCCCAAGGCTCCTTAGTCATTAATTATGATTTGATTTCTCTTTCTCTAGATTTGTTTAATGTTTATACCATGTCATCATTGCTAACTTATGTCTCTTATAGCAATGTTATTTTTAGATAGTGATTGTGTTTTAGATTTCTTATACCTTGTTTTTGAATAATGCATAATCTCTTGCCATTCATGGAGATCTCTTTCACTGCTTCAATATCAAGGGTGTTTCACCCCCACCAAAAGCATATAGTATGGTTTCTTGGATCCCCAATATGTTTCCTCTATTAGATTCTTCTTATTATATTTCCTTTCTTGATTTTTCTCCTTCCTTTGATGAAGTGGAACATAAAGAGACCAATGTCATGTTAAAGACTTTCCTGGCATACACGGGTGAAAAGTAGCAGAAGCAAATAAACTGTAGAAAATAAACCCTTGCACATGACCACATAGAGAGGTTCCATGACAACAACTCTCCTCCATAGGGTAAGGTCAGTTCCATTTCTATAGAGATGAATCTTCAGTGTGAGGTGCACCAACCAAGGGATTGAGTGGTAGTAAGATTCTTGCACACCATAAGCTGAGGGGTATAGGGGTACTATAAGACCAGGAGCTTCTCCACCACACTAAGGTATCCTTTTCACTAATGTCTTTGGACATCCCTAAAAAAAACTTTAGCTTCACTAAGAGAGAAATTTGAGGTCATTGCGGGAGGGAAATTTAGATAGTGGATGGGATGAGGATTGGAAAAAGGGGGGAGAGAGGTTATCTTGGATTGAGGAAGAATTGGGGGTCTACTTATTGCCAAAAAGTAGAAGGTGCAGAAGAGAAAAGGGGGGAGGAGGAGGAGGAGGAGGTGGTGGGGGCAGTGATCAAAGATAGGGGAATTTTATTGAGGTGAGAAAGAGGGAAGAGAAAAGGGGTGGAAGTTGGGGAGAAAGTGGGGAAGAAGAGAAGGGTTTAGGAGGGTCAAATCGAAGAGGGGGTAAACGATATATATTAGTGATCGATTGATGGTGGAGCTTGAGGAGAAAAACAAGTGGATATTTTGGTCGGGTCTCCTTTTGCATCTTGGATTGGGATCGAGAGGAGCCAATGGGTTTGTCATGGAAAATCGCTTAGGTTTTTTGGGGTAGTCATGAGCAAAGTGTTTATATTCATGAAAAAGCTTACATTTGAATGGAAATTTGTCATATTCCATGGCTTGAAAATTCATCTAATATCCTAGCTTCAATTTGATGGCTACAAGAAGCCTATGGTCTAAATTCACTTCCACATAGATATGCGCAAAATCACCCGAGCTTGGGGATTGATTTATCCATGTACTACTCAAGCTTGTTCTGAGTGTCTACTAGGGAATTTCCATTCAAGAAGATCAGAGAGAGGTGCATCTTGGATTGGGATTGAGAGGAGACAATGGGCTCGTCAGGGAAAATTGCTTGAGATTTTTGGGGTAGTCATGAGAAAATTATCCATATTCATGAAAAATGTTACATTTGAATGGAATTTGCTCGTAGTCTATAGCTGGAAAATGAATCTAATCTCCAAGCTTTAATTTGATGGCTACAAGAATCCCATGGTCTAAATCCACTTCCACATAGATATGTGCACAATTACTTGAACTTGGGGATTGATCTATTCATGTATTGCTCAAGCTTGTTTCCAATGTTTACTAGGGAATTGTCATTAAAGAGGATCAAAGAGAGATGCACCAACATTGTTATTTCCATGGGAGTATCTACCTATTGAACAAAGCCTAGGAACCATCAATTCAAATACATCCCACACAATGGCATGAAGTATGGTCCATTCTAGAAACTAAGATCATTGCCTTCCTTTTTCTTGAATTGAAAGGTCAAGTGCCCCTTTCTACATAAAGGGACTTGTATTTTTCTTTGAGTTAAAGTTATTGAGTGGGTTGTTACCCTACCCAATAGGAGTCCTTTCATGTAGTGCAATAGCCTTTCTCATCCACAAGTGTGGGTGAACTCTGTTGTGGGATTTCTTCGATCCATTTCATTAACTTCAAATGTTGTCACTATGATATTTAAGACTGCTCTTATTTTCTTTACTAACTTCTTATATGTGGTAGGTTCCTCTTCAAAGGAGATAGTAGGAACACTAAAGGAGCCCCACTCTTATACCATGCTCATTTTCTCTTTAAACCTAGATTCCTAAAACTGCTACATAAATGTCAATATGATATTTTAAAAATAAATTATTATATTTCAAAAGCAATTGGTTATTAACAAATCAAAATATGTTGAGACTATTAAATAAGAATACATACATGATACATTTTTTTGGCGTTTATTATGATCAGCTAAACAACCACTACAACCACAAATAAGTACATGTTTTTTTTTCAGTTCTTTCAAAGATCATTAAATACAGTTATAAATTCCATTTAATAAGTCACTTTACAAGAAATCATAAGTCACTTCAGAAAATTAATAAGACTAACTTCCAAATCACAAAGTCAAACTCTTTCTGAATTTGTATCTCTTCATACTCCATATATTACATTTCAATCAACATTAGATAATTTAGGTCCATTCAAAGATATTCTCATTAATGCATCTAGTGTATCCAATGCTAGCATTGATTTTCTAATGTCCTCGACGATGTTTTGTTTAGAAAATATTCTTTGACATTCCACTATACTTGCAGGAGTAATGAATATATCTTACCACAATTTCATTATATGAAGATTAGTTTTGTGCTATTGTTTTCTGGTATGAAACACTTTCCATGCTTATTTAATTGACAAACCCTTACAAATCAAATTTAATGAATCAATATAATGGTGCAGCTCTCTTTTACAAGCTTTAACATCAAATAAAGATACAAATTCAACATCATTTGATGTGGTATGTTGCAAATGTTGAAAAAAAAGATAAACCAATGTTGGTTGTGAAGCCTGATTATCTTCTTGATTCATAGGTCTTTGTTTTCAGTCATGTTTATACCCCATGAACACTGTACACCCTGAAAGACTATACACCCCTCCAAGAGGGGGGGTTGCCAAGACCATTTCAATATATGATACGTCTTGGAATATGGACATTTGAAGTTGGAAAAGATACATACTAGCCAGAATCCTACAGAGATATTAACAAATGGAGTAACTAGGGAGTTATTGAGTTCCTACTCATTTTCAGTTGGCTTTCAAGCATGAAGGTAAATATGAGAATTTTTTTAGATCTAACGTGGATCATCGTCCAACAGGTACAATAACAATGGAGTTACTATGATTAGTCTCCAAGTGGGAGATTGTTGGTTGTGGACCCTCATTATCTTCTTGATTCAGAGGTATTTGTCTTCAGTCATGTTTATACCCAATGAAGACTACACCCCAAAAAATTGTACATCCCTTCACACGGGGGGGTTGCAAAGGGGGCTTTTCTCCCTTGCAAGGTCCGAGGGCGAAGCCCCCGTAAGAAAAAATCCCTTTTAAATGTGTATTGTAATTTCATAGTCAATCTTGATCGTTCATCATTAAGTCACAAATATGACAGTAGAGATTGTGTTAGGGTTTTTTCCCTAGAAGGAAACCCTCTTTTATGAGGGAATTGTACTGTGGTTGTGGATTATTGCTAATATTGTATTCTAAGAGAGGAGATTGAGAGAGAAAGAAGAGGAAGATACAAAGGATTTGTTGTAGGTTGTATCCCTTCATTTTACTAGATAATAAAAAGGAAGGAGCTGGAAATTTCTCTGGTGGGCGTAGCCCACACTTGGTGAACCATATATCACTGTGTATCTTCTGTGTTTTATCTCCACATTTGTTTTATTTTATTTCTCCATCATCTTGTTTTTCTAACAGCCAACTTAATAAAATAAATAAATAAAAAATAATAATAATTCTCACGACTACGACACTCTTCTGGATAATAACAAATACTAACCAATTTTGTTGCATTAAAAAGACAAAAATATGGAAATCTCGCATTCAACAAGTCTATGAAACACTCAATATAACCTTTTGTGAGTTATTAACAACTTGTGTATGCTTTCAATACAAGGTTTCATAGTATGTTTCCTTACAACACTATAATCAATCTTTGCATTTAGGATCGAGCTGTATCATATAAATAATTTATATTTATAACTATTCCTCCATCTTTAATTTCAATATATCAATATTGATAATCACTTAAAAAGAATTAAAATAAGTAGTATATTCTACAAATATTTATTTTCTCAAATACTATCTAAATAATGTACTTATAGGTACCTTACGAGCCAACCCAATAGTTATAGTTGTAATATCTATATTTATTGTTTTTAAGTCTTGTTCAACTTGTTCAATTCACCCAACATATTAGAGAGTATATGCAAATAAAACTAAATCGAATAAATTTATGTCTTATCATACCATGATGTATGTTTCATTTTATTTTTTCACAAAGTTAAAATTGTTAGCATAAGATTCACAAATCTTATAATAACTTCTCTCTTAGATAACCATTTCACTAAGTGTATTTGTAAAACATAAAGAACATCAATTTACACGACTCAAAGAAAATAATTAAGTTCATTAGTTCTCTTTGGTAAATTTTGAACCCATAAATACACTTTGTTTGCAATTTTTTCAATCTATAATAACTCAAGTATTTTCTTAGAAGCATTTGATGTTGCAAAAGACTCGCGGTGAACTACACAATGAACTATAATAAGATTTGGAATGTCTTTTGTCAAAAATAAAACAAATTCATTTCCATGTTCAATCATTGTTGAACCCTAATCATTTTTGAAGTTTTATTTGTATAAACAACTATCAAATATTTTTAATGGATGGAAAATATTTTGAACCATAAACAACTATTAATTGATTAACACTATAAGATATCATTTTTCATCCATTACATTCTTGTGTTTTATTAATTGTGAGATATGTGGGGCAAGTCTCTTTGAACATAAATAGGTTGCATAAAGAACAAGGTGTTGCTCTAAAATGTTATTTTAAGCTTTGATCAAAGTTTTCATTAACTATTAATAATAAATGACTTCCCAACATATTTTTAATTTGAATCTTCTCAAGATGTCTTGATCTGCAATATATAAAATCATTTGTAAAATTGTAATTTTTGTACACAGCGTACTTTTGAAACTTTGACATTTTTTCATCCATGAGAAATTTACGAAGTTGTTCATAATTTCATAGAAATAGATCTTCATGAAACAAAATATGATATTCTTATTGTAGTAATCATATCTTTCATCTATATAACATGATTTAGAATTGACTTCATTTTTTTCTATCATGCACTAATCCATCTTGCCTCAACATATTTATGTACCAAAGATTTTTCATGAGCACAAAGAGAATTATGTTTTAAAGTGCTACAACCATTCCCTAAATGCCATGGTCCACTCATTATACACTTCTCACAATAATTACAATTTATAATGATTGTATCATGTTTTACATAATTCAACCAATCAAACTTATCTAACCATTACATACGAATTTCGTTTTGCACTTTCATTTTCCTTTGATCATTAGCCTCTTCTTCAACTTCATTCATTTCTTTATTTGAATCAAACGAAAATGAAAATGCAAAAAAAACAGTCTTGTATGGAATGGTTAGATTAATTAGATGAATGTAATTATGTTAGGTATGATGATACAATGACCATGAAATGTAGTTATTGTATGAAGTATAGAATGAGTGGACCATAAGGTTTAGACAATGGTTATACCACTTTACAACACAATGATTTTGTTACTTATGAAAAATTTCTACTACATAAAGATGTCAAAGGCAAGATAAATTAATGCATTAGAGAGAAAGATAAAGCCAATTTTAAATCATGTTAAAGAGAGAGAAGATGTAAGTGACGAAATATTGATTACTATGATGAAATTGTCATATTTTGTCTGTTAGAATAATCTATATTTATTGAATTATGAAAAACTTTGCAAATTTTTCATCGATAAAAAATCACCATATGTCAAATTCTCAATACTAATTTTTATACTCAAATCATAAGTTAATAAATGATTTTAAATATTACATATCAATACAACTTGAACATATTCAAATGAAAACTATGTTGAAAAATACTTCATTCTCATTAATAGTTGATGAACGCATTGATCAAAACATAGAGCTTATAGAAAGACCTTGTAATTTATGCAACCTATTTATATTCAAAAGGTCTTCAGCCACCTATCTCACAATTAATGAAGTTCAAGCATATAATGGATAGAAAAATAAAAGTAACATACGATAGTGTCAAACACATTCAAGATAAAGATTTGATAATTGCTTACATAGATCGAGCTTTGACAATGATAGGAGATGAAAATGGTTTTGTTTCAGTTTCGAAAAAAAAAAAATTATAGACTTTATTGTAGTTCATTTGTTGCTTCTAAGATATTACTCGAGTCATTATATGTTAAAAAAATTGCAGACAATGTGTATTTTTAAATTCAAAACTCACCCAAAAAAAATTAACAAACTTAATGAATTGTTTAAAGTTATGCAAAATAATGTTCTTAATGTTTTACAAATACACTAAGTGAGATGATTATCTAGGAAAAACAAATATTATAAAACTTTTAAAACTTAGGCCAACAATTTTAACTTTATGGAAAAAAATGAAAGAAAAAATTTATCATGGTATAACAAAACACAAATTTACTCCACCTAGTTTTTTTTGCATATGTTCTCTAATGTATTGATGAATTTAATAAGTTAAATAATACTTTCAAGAAGAAAATATAGACATTACAACTATTAGGTTGGCTCTTGAACTAATTATGAATACATTATCTAGATGATTTTGAAAAAATAAACATTGTGTGGAAGGTACAACCTATCTTTCAAAAAGTTTAAGTGATTTTCAATATGGATATATTGAAATTAGAGATCAATGGTTAATAATAAATAGACATGAGTTACAATGCATCTCTATCCTAATCATGGAGATTGATTATGGCGATGTAAGGAAACAAACTATTAAGCATCATATTAAAGGCACACAAACGAATTGTGAGTACCTTTCGAAATCTTATACTAAATCTCTCATTGACTTTTCAAATGAAATATTTTTAAATATTTTTTTTTTAATGTAAAAAAATTGTTCAATTGTTGTTATTATTCAAAATAGTGACGTCAGGCCCCCAGGGGGGCAGCGGAATTGGCAAGTGTCGTGAAAATGAAGTTCCATAAGGTTTCGAGTTCAATTCCCCCCGACTTACAATGTGTGTCGCGTATGGGGCCTCG
>JZKD02S1869381.1:1009066-1021535 GCA_000966675.3 Picea glauca | reverse complement strand
AAAGAGATCCACTATTTAGGTCATATCATTTCCAGCGAAGGAATCTCGGACCCAGAAAAGGTAAAGGCCATTATGGAGTGGCCAGTGCCAAAAAATGCCCATGAGGTGAGAAGCTCGAATAATGTTGAATTTGTTTTTATTTTATTGTATGCCAAAGCTTGTAAAACAAAACTACATTCTTCTGTTGATTCATTAAATTTAGTTTATGAATGTTTCTCAATGAAAAAAGCATAGAAAGTGTTTCATAACACAAAATGACTTAAAATTTATCATCATACAATGAAATTATGACAAGTGATACTTCTTATTCATACAAATACAATGGAATGCAAAAGAAGACTTTCTAAACAAAATATCATCAAATATATTAGAAAATTAAGGTTAAGATTGGATACAGTAGATGCACTAATGAGAATATCTTTGAAAGAACCTAAATTATCTAATATTCATTGGAATTAGTCTATGGAGATGAAAAGATACAAAGTTAAGAACAATTTTTATACTTTGCGAGTTGGGAAGTTAGTCTTCATAATCCTTCGAAGTGACTTGTGTTTCTCTTACAAAGTAATTTTTAATGCATGGGGAATCTTCTACATCATGTTGAGTGGAGAATTCAAGCCAAAATAATTTTTAATGTTGTACTCTTTACCTCAGAAGAAGTTTAAGTTTTTGCTTTCATACCATATTATAGATGTGTTTTTTATCCCTATGCATCAAGATGTACTTATGATGAAAATTTTGTAAATATTTGATATATTTGAGAAGGTATGACTTCCAACAAAGTATAATTACAATCTACAGTTGACGACAATGGTTATAAAAAGATTGAAAATAAACACATTATTTAAAGCACATTATTTAATTGGATAAATATTTTCATTATCTTCTTCCACTATTATCTTTAGTGTTGCGATACACAAAGTTATAGATATAACGTAAATCAAATATAAACAATTGGTATGTTGTCATATTAGATATAGGGCATATAAATACTTTAATAACTATAGTTAATATTTCTAGTTTAAAATATTTTCTTGCAGAAGGTAAAGTTTTGAAAATTTTGAGCTTCTTTTGGAATCCTTTATTGTTCATGTAAGTTGCAATAGTGGTGGCATTTTAATTATTCGAGTATAAATTTGTATAATCATTTTTTTTCCTTCCATTAATTATTTAGAGAAAGATATCTAATTGTTGCTTCATTTTTCAATGTGCTATGGTAAGGGCTGCTTCTTGTTTTATACTATTTGAACTTATTAGCACATACTGGGATGTAATAGTTAGCAATATATTCAATTTTGAATGTCCCAAGGATGTAAGTGGTACATTTGAGACTTTTATTTTTGTAAAATATTGATAACTCTTTCAAAACAGATCTCATGGCACTTCAAATCATGTTTAGATGTCATGATATTGGTCATATGTATCGATCAAAACAATTTGGTTCAAAAGAAAAGAAAAAATCGATATGTATCATGTAAAATTTGACTACTATTTCACAGTACTTTGTTTTGATCATATAAGTTACAATGATGTTCGCTAACATATTATTTTTTGTTATTTTTCTAATGTAGAAAATTATATGGTCAAAATTTAGAAAATATGTATTGTCAATCAAAACAATATATCAAAATAATCAAGTAACCTACCATCCACCATCGCATGTGCCACAATCATATAACAAGATTACTAAGTGTGGGATATAAGAAAGCCATGTTCAATGATATCCCTTTTCCATAATGATAACCATAAACAACATTAAAACTAAAGCTAACAATGATATATTATCAATAAAAAACATATTAAATTAATCAAGTAACTTGTCATCCACCATCACATGTGTCGCAATCATATAACATCATTACAAAGTGTTGCACATAAGCAATCAACATTTAAGCAATGCCATCTCTTTAACATAATGATAACCATAAACAACATTAAAACTAAAACTTACAATGATGTATTATCAATCAAAACAATATCAAAATAATCAAATAACTTGTCACTCACCATTGCATGTCTCAGAATCATATAACATCATTACCAAGTGCTAGACTTGCATCCAACCAAATCATATAATATCAAACTTTGGGATTTTCTATCAATTGAATAACTTTGTAAGTGGTGGGAAACCCAATGTAGTTAGGATATAGTTAGGGTTTAGGTTGACTCAAGATTCAACAAGGATATAATTAGGGTTTGGGTTGTCTCAAGCTTCAACAAGGCTACATATGGATGATGGATTAATAGAGCAACCTACAAAAAATTATGTAGCAATACTTTACAAATGTACTAGTTGATCATCTAGATGATTGACACATGTTATTTTTATCCTAAGAGGATTCACTCTACCAAGTCCTCTCACCTTATCATGTAGTATATTATTTTGAGATACATAACTTGGTATCCAACCAAGTCATATAATATCAAACTTAGGGATTTTCTATCAAGTGAATAACTTCGTAGGTGGTGGGAAACCTAGTGTAGTTAGGATATAGTTAGGGTTTAGGTTGTCTCGAGATTTAACAAGGATATAGTTAGGGTTTGGGTTGTCTCAAGCTTCAACAAGGCTATAGATGGATGAATAGAGAAACATACAAATATTTATGTAGCAATACTTTACAAATGTACTAGTTGATCATCTAGATGATTGACACATGCTATTTTTATCCTAAGATGATTTAACCTAACCAAGTCCTCACCTTATCATGTAGTATACTATTTTGAGATACATCACTTGGTCTTTATTTGGAGGAAAAAGTTCTATTAAGAGAGATTGATCTATGTTCAAATAGGGAGGCATTTTACTTATCCTCTTCTTTGCAAATTGGAATTCCATCTTCACACCTCAATGATTATAGCGGCTAGGGTGCACTTGAGGAGGCTTATTATTAGCAAGAATTTTGTTTATTGTGAGGCATTCTTCTTCTCTTACTCATGGGCCCTAGGTGAGAGCTTTCACATTTCACTATTTTTATATCTTCTATTCATTGAGATGGTATTTGTACATTCCCAAATTTTAGTTTATAAGAGTTGGACGGGTAGTGAGTATTATACTTTATTTATTGCTTGACTTCTCATCTACTCATACCATTCTTTAAATTTATGTAAATGTGTGAGAGTAGAATGTGAGAGAGCATATTATCCAATGAGAGTTAGATTCCCATTCATTAAATTTAAGTGAATGTGAGAGAGCATATTATCTAGTGAGAGTTAGAGGTCACTCTCGTATCATTCCATCCTTGTACTCAGTGAAATGAGGTGCTTACATGTGAGAGAGCATATTATCTAGTGAGAGTTAAGAAGTCACTCTCATATGATTCCATCCTTGTACTTGGTCAGACGAGGTGCGTTAGAAGCGACTTGACATCCCTTATAGATCTTTAGAGTTAAATTCAATATCTCCAAACATTTTACTTGCAACTTTGGAATAAACTCTGTAACGAACCCTATCGTACAACTCCCAACGAAGCCAAAAGTGCAATTTTTTTTTTTTCAAAAACGCATACACAACCAATGGCTCAAAGAAATAATGAATTCTCTAAAGGGGGTCATCTTAAGGAAAATTTTAATCAGAGATTGATGGAGCTAAGTTCATAATAAACTCTTTCTCAATACTCCTATTATTCCTCAAGGTGTTCCTATAGAAGCAACTTATGTAAGGAATCCATTGGATGTTGATAGCCTCCTGGCTTTAGGCTAACATGAAGGATTAACAACTAGAGTGGGTATCCCTCACTAGTCAAGATATTCTTTTAATATCATATCACTCTAGTTAAACATTTTGTTTTAGGATATGATAATTGATTGAATCACAAGTAGAGAATTAAATTGCAACCTTATTATAATCACGGACATCTAAGAGACATAAGGAACAAATTATGACAAATTTCTTAAGAACAATTACTTCAACACCCAAGAGTGTTATACATTGATACTGAAATATTAACAACAAAACAAATATCCCCAATAGGAAAACAATGTGGTAGTGTTTTAACTTTTAAAGCCCAAAATGAAGGCACACTAGTAATCGATAGTTCAAGTTCATTTCTGAACCCCTAAGGCTATTAATCAAAAATGTTTTGAGCGTGAAAGGCTATTAATCAAAAATGTATAAGTAGCAGTGTGAATATCCGATGACTACGCATTCCAGTGATAGGTCATATAGCAGCCAAATATGCATAATAACTGAAACTTCACTCAACTTAAGGTAGAATAAAATATGGTCACACTCAAGATCAGGAAGACGCAGGTAATTTCGCTGAGTAACTCCGCCATCAATGAGCATTTTGCAGAGGATAGGCGCAGGTAAAATTCGTTGAGTAACTCCGCCATCAGTGAGCATTTTGCAAAGGATAGGCACAAGTAATTTCGCTGAGTAACTCTGCCATCAGTGAGCATTTTTGCAGAGGATAGGCGCAGGTAATGATGTAGGGGATCAAGTCGTCATGCAACGGATGCAACTGCAGAACAAAAATTGTTGGGTTACAAATAGGGAGGAGGATATCACTGTGTCATCCAAATGACTTGTTGTCATCACAAACACTCACCGAGAAAGCCAAATGACAGCTGGAAAACAAAGAAGAAAAAGGGCAGATATAGAAGGAACAGAAGGCGCAGCCTGGTCATTTCATTCTGGAATGCAGTCAGATGTAAAGATTGGAAATAGTTCTAAGTATGGGGTTTATTATCTAAACACCAGTTGCAACCAAATCTCCAAGTAAAACCAAGTCGTATGTAATCCTGAGCTTGAGTCACAAAGGCAATATTAAACCAAGTGCTAAGGAGAAAGTCCATGCGTCCATAGTTCGTGCACATCACACTTATAAAATCTCTTACCATTTATCAATTTCAATTTCTAAAAACATATGCATCCATCCAGATTTGATTTGATGCATATAGGAAGAATGACACGAAGAAAAAGAAAAAAAACCCAATCAATTTCATTACAGAACTCATAATCTCAACCCTTCATCTCAACGCTGAGAAAAATAATGACCTTGGGTATCCTCATAATCTTGGTAAGAGGACATCAATGTTCATTTTACAGATTTAGGTGATATCCAGACCTTATATACTGGACTTGTACACAGAGTTACAGTGAGATCAGAATGTGATTATTGTGCATTAAAGGAAATTAAATGCAAATATGGATACGGGATCACAATCATAATGAGATCGCCGTAGTACAGTACACTGTCATAACAACCGCCACGATAACATTTGGTAATAAAAGTTAAAATTCACGGGAATTAAAAGGATAAAAGAAAATTGTTGCTGAGAGATGGGTAAATCTGTAGTCAAGACTGGTAATCATCGTTGTCTAAAATATTAAGCAGTACAACAAGCATCAATGGAGGGTAAAACTGAGTAAATAAAACGAATACAGCCCTGTGCAAAAACGAATGCAACGCCAAGGGAGAATTCTATGTGAGAAGTAAGATCGCTAAGTAGTATTTTTACATCCATTACCTAATTACAACAGCAGAGGTAACATTTACACCTGTTACATAATTACAATCACAGCGATAAGATTTTACATCCATTACATAATGGCAATCGCATAAGTAAATAAAACCAATGAATCCAACAAGAAGCAAACGCAGATTGAAGTTAAATATTTTATTTTATTTTGAAGTTAAACGGTGATTGAAGTTAAATAGAATGTCAGGGCCCTAAGGATAACTCATCGAAAAGATCATAAAGGTTCTATCAGTCGAGGCACAGAAATTAAACAACAAGGAAGCAAGATAATCCAAACGCCAAGGCCATACTAAAGGACGCAAGTCAACAATCAAGCGAGGACATCCACAGAGATAGACGGCTAAAAGGTTCGTCTTCGCTTCGTCATCCTCGCACAGAAAAGCAGGGCATTGAGATCCATAGGTATTTTAATGCTAAGGCGACGACCGTAGATCAGGTTCCTGGCCTACTGCTCAAGCGAGGACTAACGAGCTAGGGACGAAGACTAAACATCCTCAAGGTCACAATCAACGCCACAGGGCGGTCACGACATGCGGAAACGAAGGTCATGGGAAATCGATCAACCAATCAATCAACTAGGCTATAAAAATTTCAGTCATGAAACTAAACAACCAGTTTACCTATCCAATAAACAAGCAAATCCAAATCATAAATCCTACAACATTCTATCATTCAAACGAAGAAGCATATTGTTGCTTGTTTGCCCGCTCCGAGTGATGTCTGTGTGCTCCGTGCAACTCCCGCTCATCGACCGTCGAGACTTCACCGGTACCTCCCAACCAATGTTAGGGGTACTCTTCTTCCCCCTTAGTCCCCCAAGTCACAAAGGGGCCACACACACTATCCAGAGGTTTCGTCTAGCTCCCAGCTCGCCTCGCAAGGCCGAGCTACCACTCCTCTCCGAGCTAGGTATCCCAACTCCCACAAGTAAATCAGTCAAGTCGATATTTCTGCAACGTAACGTTACGCAAACAGAAGATGCCCTTCATCCTTCTTCCTCCTTCATTTTATAGAGTTTCGATCTTCCTTTCTTTCCTAAAATCTTATTTAATTAAAGTTTTAAAAATAAATTCTTAAAAATTCTTCTTCGTACAAGTGTCACCCATCCCCTACATTCATCCACTATTCAATCTCTTTAATTAATTAATTATCTTATTTCCCTCACCCATCTAGAGTTACTCCTAGAATCACTCCTAGGTGTCCCCAAATTCCCTTACAAGTTTTAAAGGTTTTCCCTATTATGAAGTTGTTAATTCAGTTTAAAATTAGAAGGCTCTTAAATGGTAGATTCTTTACTAAGTTGACTTTCTGTTTTTTCGCTTAAGTTCCCCTTTCCCTTTTTATGTTACCTATTTTCCCTAGTTTCCTATTTTTTTTTATTTTCCCTATTTCCCCATTTTACTTAGAACTCAAAAAGGCAAGTGTGGAATTTAACCATTTTCCCTTTTATCATTTAATTAGTATTTTTTTTTTATCAAAAGATAAAATAATTAATTCCCCTTTTTACATTTATTAACACAGATTTTATTTTTATGAATAACTTAATTTCTTACTCCCTTCATGTTACAAGATTTAACGAAGGTCAAAATTATTATTTAAGTTATTTTTTATTTTTATTATTATTACTTTCTTTTTTTTAGAGAAGAAAATGTTCTACCACTAGCGTAATTTAGAATTAGGCCATAAATTTCGTATTGGGCGACATTTAATTAGGGAAATTGTTTTAAAATTACTTAACATGTTATTTGTCTTAGGGCCATCTAGGTTCATCCCTCTATCATCAACAACGCGACGTGCCCTTCAAGACGCACTACGTGCTCCAAGGGTGCCACTCGCCTCATTTGTTCATTTGCGTGATGTGCCCTTCAAGACGCACTACGTGCTCCAAGAGCGTCACTCGCCTCATTTGTTCCTTTGCGCGACGTGCCCTTCAAGACGCACTACGTGCTCCAAGGGTGCCACTTGTATCTTGACTGATTTGGTAGACATCAATAACCCCTGGAGTCAACACTCCGCCAGGTTAACTTGTGGGAGACTAAGGACCTCTAAGGAATAAGGCCCCCGCCTTATTGCGCAATCCTTAGAATCATCATGAGCGACTGTCGCAGTCTGCCCTCATGGCATCGCGGGTCCTCTCGAACTAGGTAATTGTTAACCTACAGTTCGAGCCATAGCGGGAGTGTTGGTTGTGGCAAGGCTATTGTCCACACCTCTCCCTCAACATCTCTGATAGTCGTGCATGACCCCTTTACTCCATATGTGAGTCTAGTAGACAAGCTATCGTTAGCCTGCATCATCAACAAATCATGTCAGAACATATCCATATCATATCCTCTAAACAGAAGCACTAAAATCACAGTGAAACAATCTAACCCCAATGGTACACTCCCTGACTCGATCCGGAGTCCAAGGGGTTTCATCGATGCCTCGGCATCCTCTAGGTCCATAATCCTGCATACTCAATAAAACCGAGTCAATAGCACATGTCTATGTCGATGCAGTAAAACAACATGTCATCAATCCATAACGCCTCATAATCAAAATCAAAAGTTTTAATAGCATAATAATCTGGATCACTTGCGAGCAAGTGTCCTCAAAGAATAAGTTTGCTCAATGCGCCAGATCGGGATGTTACAAAGTCAATATCTCCAAACATTTTACTTGAAACTTTGGATAAATGTGCCATCTTATTTGGCCTCTAAATCTCATTGATCGTTTTCTTATTTAGTATGACTTAATTGATTTTCTACTCCCATCACCCACAGAATTCAAGGAACCACAGTACAAAGATGAATTTCCATAATTTAAGCTTGTCGTTTTGGGTTCTTTTAGATGCAAGAATTCAATGAAGTACAGTACAAAGATGAATCTCCATAATTTACGCTGCTTGTTTTTTTGTTCTTTTACATGTAGATCTGCACCATTTAAGGGAATATTTTAACTGTTTTACAACAAATTTGCACAGTTTCAAACATAGTTAATTATCTACAGCTCGTTGTCACAATTTATTTCACCCAAATTTTAGGCTAATTTTAATTTAATAACAAGTAATTTTCACGGTTTGGAAGAGTATTTTCTTTCCAATGTTTATATAGAATATAAGAATATAATGTAATTAACTGCTCTTATGCATATTAATAGAAATGGTTGTGAATTTGCCCCCCTTTCATTCATGTTATACGTGATGGCATGGACACCTAATCAATGTTTATGTATCATTTCTTGTTAATGGTTTTTATTTGATGTTCTACTTTCTAAATCCTGATTGAAACAAGGAATTGTAACTTCTACTTTTTAATCAACCAAGGCTCTGATTTGAAATCATATATAGTGCACATGATCATATATTAATGTTGAAAATGATACATATGCAACAAACTAGTGTCAAAATATAACCAACCCACGTTTGAAAAATGACATCGCTTTGCCATAATGATAACCATAGAAAACATTAAAACTAAAAGCGACCACTATATTTTTCCAATCAAATCAATATATTAGAATAATAAAATAGCATAACATCAATTGTCATAGAACATCATTACTAAGTGTTGAAATTGCATCAAACTAACTCATATAATATCAAACTCGAGGATTTTTCATCAAGTGATGGACTTCCTAGGTGGTGGGAAACTCAAATTGGTGTCAAAATATAACCAAGCCACGTTTGAAATATGACATCACTTTGCCATAATGATAACCATAGAAAACATTAAAACAATATCAAACTCGGGGATTTTTCATCAAGTGTTGGACTTCCTAGGTGGTGGGAAACTCAAATTGGTGTCAAAATATAACCAAGCCACGTTTGAAATATGACATCACTTTGCCATAATGATAACCATACAGAACATTAAAACAAAAAGTGACAACAAACTATTGTCAATAAAAACAATGAAACATCCCTCCTTTACACAAGACAGATCAAGCAAATACAATGAAGCAACATACAATTTTGTTTTCTTTTCGTATACTCTTCCTCTGAAAAAACAAATTACGAAATGTGTAGTGTCATTTACGTAATAAGACAAAATTACAATGATAACATTAGATTTTGATCTAATCATAGTCATTATTGCTATGATTAGTAACATCCCTATGTTTATTGAGCAATAGTGAGAATCATTCACACGACGCATACAATTAAGGTATTACTTCTCGTTGTCGAATATATCTTCAATGACATCCATTTAGCAATAACATACCGTAAGGAGCATGTCTAATAGAGATCTAATACCATCCTATCTAATTTGAAACACAATAGAGAGTAAAACCATCAATTATTGTTGTACAAATTTGTGCAAATTTTGCAATATAACTTAATTACAAATAGTTTCACAGTGACTTCTATATTAATATTACCAAGCACACAAGTGTAATTTATACTCCAATATATCATTAACATAAGATATCTATGTACATAGTTATTATAGTAAATGGAAACATCTAAGGATAATCCCTTCCATAATATGATAATGAATCTAAACCTTAACTCTCCATACTCTTACATCACTCAATTATAGATGTGGCTTGAATGTAAATTAATAAATACTTTATATCAATAAGAAGTTATAAAATCTAATATATATTAAATGCAATTAATTTACATAGATGCGAATCGCAATTACTAAAACATACACATGGATGTAAAATCATTATTACAAGCCAACCATAATTACATCCTAAATGATATTCATAATTCCGGTTCACTTAACAATTATAATTAAATATAATAACAGTAGTCTTAAGACAATCATTAATTGAATTTCTTGTAAGAATATGTCCATTCTATCTTAAAGATTACTATATCTTAAATTGAGAAACCAAACTACATCATTACTCATAAATTAAATTAGGGCTTGATCTAGCTACTAAAGTGTCGTTCTTATGATATCGTACTCATAATCCTGAAGGATTCCAACTAAGATATCATGGAATACTCAGCGATAAGCTCAAGAGTTTAGTCACTCATCATGACTATTCAAAACAACACTACGAGTACCAAATTAAATATAACTTATTCCCTTCTAAGATTTTAATAAGATGAAAACTGTTAATCCTCTAATTGATTTTATGGTCAAACCCCACACTATCCAACATAGTAATCTACGAGACAGGGAAACTCGCCAAGAGTTTTCGAAAGAGTGAGCGAAGGACAAAATAACTCGGATGGCAACGATAAGTAAGGTTAACTGCAGTGGAGGCTCTGTGCTTGTAGAGTTAAGTCTGTCGAGGTAATGTATTCAAATTATAGGGGCAAAACTCAGATTATTCTGGAATAAGATGCAGTGTTAACGCCGCTATCAAAGGATCCCAGAAGTAGCTCAAATTCTTCGAAGGTATCGATTAGAGATTTGTTAAGCAGTGGTGAACATAAAGTTTAGACGGAGAAGGAAAAACTTACAGTGCAGAATAAACTTTTGAAACGATAAGTGTAACCTATGGCACGATGAAGCTGCTTGAACATTCATGGCTAGCGAATGGAATCTTGAAAATGCATCTGAGAAGTAACTAAAACTATGAGACTCACCCTAGTATCAACCCCTTTGTCAAACTCAAGTGGAAGGTACAGTAAGGTGCAATTGCACTCATGTCCCTTATCTCAGATCTAATAATACTTTAGGATGGAAATGGAATGCACATCGCCAGCTTGAAAAACATCATACTACCATACGACGACATGGTCAGCATAAATTATACGAATCAACACCCCTCTTTTATCGCATAAATTCCACGTCTTAGAGATCATAGTCAAAGCTTGATCGCACAAATCAAGAAGCTAAAAAAGAAAAAGAAGATGCATCAGGAAAAGGTATAGCAACAAAGATTCATTGATTAACAAGGATACAATGATTGATTCCATATGAAATAAGAATGTATTTGGACATCAAAGTACAAAGAATGGATACAAAAACCTTAACAATTTCAAGTGTCCCTCCTAATAAAATATCAATGATCAACGAAGAAAACAAGTATATGAAGAAGACATAATACCAAAGGTTAAGTCGACAAAACTTTAAAATTATAGGCAAAGATCAGGTTACAAGGACATCTTATCGACAACCTAATCACAAGATCAGACAATGTAACCAATCATTCTTTGAATCACAATACAAAAAGTTATATTCAAGAACCTTCTAAACATAGTGCCACATTAGATCGAACTAGTGTGAATTAACCCTTCAAAAATACGACAATTGTGTTCATTCCATTAAGATCATACTGCCTCGTTTCTTCAACCATGAAAACATCAATAACAACTTATCCTCTGAAAGCATTACAAGAAATAGCAAAAATAACCTTTTTAAACTTGGAGGATAAAGCATCTTTGAAGGGAGAGGCAATCTAATGAATATAATAATAATAATAATAATGTTAGTTTGATTAACTAAGAGCACAATCTAACTAAGGGACATAACCTTTCTCCTTCACGACTAGTCAATGCTTATACGATCACAAGTTTCAATGTATCAACGCTTATTCTTCATCAATTGTATTTATTTATATCCTACATGGATTCTTGTATTTTATTGATATGGGAAAGAGGGTATGGTAACTAGAATGATGAAAAAAATAAAAATTTGAGTCTGACAATGAACGCAAGAATTGCCTAACTATATAGTTGATGATATTACTATACAAGTATTTATACACATATGAGAGAGAGATCCAATCTGACGAAGTCTTTCGTGAAATAATTATTATTCCCCATTCCTAGGGATAACTAAGGAGATGATGTCTCGAGACCCTCAGGTTGCAAACATGGAGTAACAAGAGTCAGATGGGTAGGCAGAGGCCCTTATCATACCACACGTCACCAGTTGATCGATGGCAACAACATCCACCACAGCAGTTTGGCTCATAGAGGACGATGGGTCTTTATCCATGAGGTAACAAGTCTGGTATTATGGTAAGTGTCATTCTAATAAATGAAGCATTTGAACATGTTCCAAAGAGTCCTTTCTTGATTTTGAAAACGTTTGCTTGG
>JZKD02S1869381.1:924188-936272 GCA_000966675.3 Picea glauca | reverse complement strand
ATATGCATTAGGTTCCTTTCATTTCTGATGACTGCTTGGATCTTACACTAATCCACTTGACCACTGTTGGGGTGATTGATGGGGTAACTTAGCAAGCTGGTATTCATGGGTTTTGATTAGCCACCCTAAATAGAAAGAGCTCCCCATCGAGGTGACAGTGGGTGGGGAAGCTCCTGTTACGCCAGTTTGAGCCTTGACATCAACCTTTCCTACAAACTGAGCGATAACACCCTTCATCATTGATTCACTAATTTCTTGTCTATGGAAGCGTTTTTCTTTGGAGAGCACCATTAATCTCTTATTCTGGTATTATCCTTGGAGAAAAGCATGGATCTAGGAATATTTTATATTTTATTGTTATCCTTTGGAGAAGAAAGTGGATCTAGAATCCACTAAATATTATTGTATTGTAAAGAATATCAATGAGTACAAATGTATACAAGGATTTTCTCTCTCCATTATTTCTTGGAGCAAATATGTCATGAAGGTCTAAATTCCAACTAGCATTGTTCCTTTCTTTAGGAGAGATTAATTGTGGGTTATCTCTCTTTTAATATCATTGTGTTTATTGTCAGAAATGTCAATGGTGTATCTTCCTTCTTAATTAGAGTTGGCTGCAAATTTGAATTACCCATTGGTAGACACACCCTCTTGCATGTTTGAAGGTCCTTCTTCGTTGGGTTCCTTAAGTTAATTTTCCACATTTGTGGCCGCAATATAAGGACCATTGTAGTTTGTTTATCCTAGCTCTATTATGTCCTTATTTCATAAGAAAACAACCTTCTTAATTTTATCCTTCGACTCTACTTGCCAAATGGATAGGCATTAGTCTTGATTCACCCATTACTTTATAAAAATCTATACTACAATTTATGTTTTGCTAAAGCTACTTCTGCAATCTATCTTGAACCTATATTGTATAGCTTTAGTAATCCTATTGTAGGGATACCCCCTTTGTGTCAAAAGAGAGACCACCTAAATCGAGAGAGAGAGAGAAACTATAGTGACAGTGGGTATCCTCTCTTACTTCCTCCAAGGTCGATGTTGTGTTTTAGGAATTTATTGCATAAAGTGAGGGTTTGAGAGGTAACAGGGTGTAGTATGAAGGTTAAGTTTTGAAACTAGGGCTTGGGATACGAGACTGTGTTCACATCCATTTTCAATCATCAATTGGGCAAGGAACTATTTGATTTGGTACTTACAATGGAAGAGGGAGGAAGTAATAGGAGTTGAACAGGTCACTATTAAGGCAAGATTTGTTGGAGGTGGAAAGTTTATCTAGGTCAAAGATATCCTATTCTAGGCGTGAAGGTTCAATGATAGGGGTAATTAGTAAAGTTTTATCCTTTTGGCTAGATTTCAAGGTGCATAACTCTAGTGTCATGCATGGATATGTGATGCAAGGTGCAAAATCTGATGTTGCATGGTCAAGAGGAGGGGGGTGGAAGCAAGGGAGAAAGGAAGGTTTAGTAGGATTTAAGAAGGGGCACTTGGAGGCATTTCTCTCTTCTATAGCAAGGGCACACTTAAAATCCTCTTTACTAGTGGTGTTGGTAAACAAGAATACATCATGCCTTAAAGAAGGCAATAAACTAGTGTTGAATTTTACAATAAGTACCTCGTCAAAGTCAATGATCTAGAGCTGAAACCAAAGCTTGGAAAATAGCTCAATGAACTATTGCATTATCTTCTCAAATGACTACTGCAGTTGCAACCAGGTCTCAAATGACTACCGCAGTCACAACCAGCATGCAAGGAGATCCTCGCGATAGACAAAAGCATAGAAATAGCAGTAAAAAGCAACTTTTAATGCATTCCAATAGGTCTAGACATCTTCATTTAATTTGACCACTAGAGTGAGGCCAATTGAGGATTGTGTTTTTGTTTACAAATTCTAGGTTTATTGATGCGACAATCAAGTGTAGCACCCTCGAGATGTTGCATGGCATGTTTTAGTTTCTCAATGTTATAAGAGTTGGATTGCCCTAGAAATACATCTCAAAGTTACAAATCCGAAAGTATTCCTTCTTCCCATCCATAATGCCATTAAAACAAGGGAGGGAAAGGTACAAATCAAGATGAAGCACTAAGTGTGCTTGTTTTTTGTGAGTAGCTTGAGGTAACCATGCTGGTTACATTGTTGGCTCTCCCAAGTGAGGCATAGAAACTTAAAAAGTTCATGAGTGATATCCACATTTTGTACAACGATGAATGAGGGTGCAACTTGTGCACAAGGTTGAGATTTGAAGCTTATGTGCAACTAGTACACAAAATAATAGATCTAGATTGATGTGTAGCTAATACACAAAGGATCTAGGAGGCAGGGAGGGATCCTCAAGTGAGATCTATCTTGGAGAAAATGAGGAGGCAATGAGGTATCCTCAGGTGAGACCTATCTTGGAGGAAATAAGGGATCCTCAAGTTAGACAAGGGAGAGCACTCAACTTAAAAAAGCTTACGAAAGACTACAAATATCACCATAAAAAAAATTATCGAGCCAAGCTCAATGCTCTGATACCAAAGGATATGAGAAAGAGAGCACAAGATCTAAAATGATGAAGCAAATAAAAAACCGAGTCAAATAGGGAACTCAAGAATTTCCTAACTATACACTTTATGATTTTATCATACAAGTATTTATACACATATGAAAGAGAGGTCCAATCTAACCAAGTCTCTCGTGAAAGAATAAACAATAATATTTACTAGCTGCATTATAGATAGATTAATATATTACAATTGAATTAGGTTTATCTTTAATGCACAAGGTTCCAAATTATCATGCAATGCACTAGGCATTCTCCACTGTTGGGTACACGCCTCTGGGTTGGACACTTTTCATGTATTTATACACAATATGCTAGAAAGGTCCAATCTAACCAAGTCTCTCATGAAAGAATAAATAATAATATTTAATAACTGCATTATAAGCAGTTTAATATATTATAACTGAATATAGGATTATCTTTAATACACCAACTTAGAAGTTCTTATGCAATGCGTTAGACATTCTCCATTGTTGAACACATGCATCTAGGTTGGACACTTTTCAAAGCTAATTGCCCTCACAACACTTATCAATTATCACTATTATGTTGGATATTTTTCCATAAATGAATTATTGTTCATTACAACCTAGGATTATGTAAGGTTTGCATCAAGAAAAAACCTATGGTGGAAGTAGAAAGGTCTACACTTAACACAAAAATATCCCATGGTCTATCTCCCAACTTCCTTAAGCAAAGGAATAGAGTGCTCTATAGATTCATATTAGGTGGATCAAAAGTGGCCCAAAGAAAGTAAATCCTTGCTTGCATGGAGCTGAAAGAAGTTGAAGGAAAAGGTGGAAGTCCATTCACCTTCAAGTTCAACATATGCACCCACCTAGTTCACTCCTTTAGAAGTTTGTCCTGGAAAATTTCTTCAACCTCTTTATGGCTCAGTGGGAATGGGGTAGGTGGTGACATGGGATTTCCCCTTCCCTTTGTTACCCCCTCGCATTTTGGGGTAAGTAGAGGAGATCTTTTCTCCCATGATGCACATCATGGACAATAGCTCTAATGATGAAATTCAGGATTCTCCACTGACAATTTCCCATAGATTCCTTCTACTTTATGCTCATCTTACTCACATTATATGATATGGTGCATGACACACATGAGGTATCTTGTTTTAGTGCTTTATATTAAGTGTTAATTCTCGATGTTTTTGACATGAAAATAGAGACTGTGGATTGTGTTACCGACCAAACTAGCAGTCCACGAAGGTTCTCATACTACTACGGTAGCGACACATGGTATAGGTGCCTGATAGACATGAATGGACTCAATACAAAGGTGGATGTAAACATCACACCATTGGGCTCATGTGGTTGTCTAATTGGCATGGATTGGTCGGAAAAACATCATGCTATCCTAGACTGTTACAACAAGACTATCACATGTCTTGATGAGGAAGGGCAGCAATGTAAGATACAAGGCATTCCAAGAGTTGTAGCTTTTAGAGAGATTTTAGTTATGCAGTTGAAGAAGAGCTTTAGGAAAGGATGTCAGATGTTTGTAGCCCATATGGAGGAGGCAGCCAAAAACAAAGTGGCAAGCATTGAAGACCATTCATTTTTGAGGGATTTTGCAGATGTTTTTAGAGAAATTTTGGGGCTACCACCAAAAAGAGACATTGATTTCTCTATTGATTTGGTGCTAGGAGTTTCCCTAGTGTCCAAAACACATTACAAAATCAACCCACCATAACTAAAAGAGTTGCAGATGCATCTTGAAGAATTTTTGAAGAAGGTGTGTGCATACGCCCAAGTGTGTCACCTTGAAGAGCCTCGGTTCTTTTTGTGAAGAAGAAGCATAGAACCTTAAGGTTGTGTATTGATTTGAGGCAGCTGAATAAGGTCACCATAAAGAAAAAGTATCATTTGCCAAGAATTAATGATTTGTTTGACCAACTCAAAGGTGCAAGAATCTTTTCGAAGATTGACTTAAGCTCAGGCTATCATCAAGTTAGGATAAAGGAAGAAAACATCAACAAGACAACATTCAGAACAAAATATCGGCATTATGAATTCATTGTAGTGCCATTTGGGTTATCAAATGCCCCGACATTTTTTATGTGTGTGGTGAATGGAGTGTTCAAAAAGTACCTAGACAAGTTTGTGATTGTGTTCTTAGATGATATCCTTGTCTATTCTAAATCAAAAGAGGAACATGAGCAACATTTAAGAAGGATGTTGCAAGTTTTAAGAGAGCATAAATTGTATGATAAACTAAGTGCATCTTTTACAAAAAGAAGATTCACTACTTCAGGCATATAATTTCAGCAGCAAGGATATAAGTTGATCTTGAAAATATATAGGCCATTAGAGTATGGTCAGCACCAAAGAATGTGACAAAGGTCAGATCATTCATGGGTTTTTCTAGTTATTACCGAAGATTCATAAAAGTGTTCTCAAGGATTACAAGTCCAATCAATTCTTTGCAAAAGAAGGGAGTGAAAATTGAATGGACTTCCAAATGTGAAGAGAGTTGTCAACAGTTGAAGGAAATATTGACAAGTGCACCAATATTGAAGATTGGAGATCCAAATGAAGATTTTGTTGTGTGCACTGATGCATGCAAGGAAGGACTCAGTGGAGTTCTCAGTCAAAGGGACCATGTGCTATGCTATGAGTCCAGAAAAATAAATGAGCGTGAGAGAAATTATGTTACACATGACTTGTAGTTAGCAGCGATTGTACATGCATTAAAAATGTGGAGGCATTACCTTATGGGTAAGAAATTCAAGCTAAGAACAGACCACTGTAGTCTAAAACATTTGTTTAGACAACCAACACTATGCTAGACAAACTAAATGGCTGGAATTTCTTAGTAAATGAGACTTCGAAATTAAGCATATAAAAGGCAAAGACAGCTCATGAAGTGCATATGGCAGCGATCAACATATACAGGACAGATTTGAAAGATCAAATTATAGAAGCAGCAATTCAAATCAACAATATGTGAAAATAAAATAAACATTACAGCAAGGTAATTTTCAGCAAAAATTTAATTTCTATGAGCTGAAAGAAGATGGAATTCTCATGTACAAGGGGAAAGTATATGTGTTGAATTCCAATGAACTAAAAAACGCAGTTCTGAAGGAAATGCATAGTGTTCCATATGTTGGGCACCCAGGATATCAGAAGACAATTGCAGTTGTGAGAAGCCAATACTTTTGGCCCGGAATAAAGAAAGAAGTGGATAGTTACATAGCCAGATGTCTAGAATTCCAAAAAGTGAAGACATCCAGCGGGTTTGATATAACCATTGCCCATTCCAAAATGGAAGTGGGAAGTTGTCATGGTCAATTTTATAACTAAGCTTCTTAGAATAGTAAAGCAGCATGATTCCATCATGGTGGTGGTGGATAAATTGACTAAAAAAACACATTTTATTCCAGTAAAGACTACACACAAGGCAGGAAATATTGCAGATATCTACATTAAAGAAGTTTTTAGGCTACATGGAGTACCTAAGGCAATAGTTTCAGATAGAGATCCAAAGTTCACATCCAATTTTTGGGAGGGTTTGTTCAAGAGATTTGGAACAAATTTGAATCTCAGTACAACATATCATCCAAAGTCAAATGGGCAAACAAAAAGGACTAACAGGATAATTGAGGACATGCTTAGAATGTATGTAATGGATCATACATCAAAGTGGGAAGATTATATTCATTTAATTAAATTTTCCTACAGCAATGGGTATCGGGCCTCATTGAAAATGACTCCATTTGAAGCATTGTATGGCAAAAAATGTAGCACTCCGGTGAGATGGGATAATCCAACAGACAAAGCAGTTGTTGGGCCAAATTTGTTGAAGGAAATGGAAGAGCAGATGACAAGAATAAAACAAAATTTAAAGGTTGTCTAGGATAGGCAAAAAAGTTATGCAGACAAGAATAGAGTTTTTAGAGATCTCAAAGTGGGCGAACATGTGTTTTTTAAAGTGAGGGCAAAGAGAAGTTCTCTAAGATTAGGAAGTTGGTAGCGAGATATTGTGGACCCTTTGAAATATTAGAAAGTATAGGGTCAGTTGCATACATGCTAGCATTATCTACATACATGAGAGTGCATAATGTATTTCATGTATCATTATTAAAGAAATATGTACTTGATCTTAAACACATAATTGATTGGAATGTGATCCAGGTGGAACACGAAAGAGATTTCTCGGTGGAACCAGTACGCATCCTGGATCGGAAAGTCAAAGTGCTCGGGAACAAAGACATAGGGTTGGTATAGGTTCAATGGACTTGACACGGTCCTGAAGATGCTACATGGGAGCATGAAGAAAACATGCAGGCAGAGTACCTGCATATTTTTGACAATTTTGAAGAAGACATAATACAAGGCTCCATTTTGGAAAGCTACAGTTTTGGAACCACATCTCAGAGTCCTAGCCAAACTGCGCTGGGGACCTTGATAAACAAATGGCTCATTCCTTGGGTTAGCCTTGATAAACGGATAGTACATCACTTGGGTTAACCCTAATAAACGAATGGTGCATTCCTTGGGTCGACGAGTTGAGAGGAACAGGAGATTGATGGTTGGAGTTGCCGCTGGAGTAGTTAAATTGTAGAATTTTCATTTCTAAGTATTGTGACGTAAATTTACATATATGTGTGTGTGTGTGTGTGTGTTTCAACAAAGAGTTCATTAAGGACAGTGTAGAATTGTAGGGGAGGGGGAATGTAACATCCCCATTATAATCCTCAGTTTAATTAATTCTTATGTGGATATAATATGTGGCTACAACCAAGCGATGTAATATGTGAATTGTTTTTCTATGTTTTAATAATAAAACGTGATGCCAACTGCTAAGGGGACATGGACAAGATATCACGGTTGAATTAATCCACAAGATGTAATGTCCCCACTTTGGGACATCATTACATTGCAGAGGTTTATGATGACCAGAGTAGCTAGATGGATGTTATAGAGAGTACAAGGATTATTGAGAGGCATTTTGGGGTCCAACTTGCATCACTCATCCCATTTCATCATTATGATCCATTATGCACAGGTTGGCTTGGGTTTCGTTGCATTCCGACGATTTCCAAGATTTTGAGTATTTTGAGCTATAAGTCAATTCAATTCACTAAAGAGGTCATTTTGGGCACATTACTTTGAGGAACCTCTCAGTCTAACAACTCATTGGAATCAAGAGGAGCAACACTACAGGATGAAATGGATAGAAATGATTTGCAATGGCCAGGGAAGCCACAAGGAGAGATAAGGCATTTTTCAGAGGTAAAAAGGTTAATTAATTAATTAAAGTGATTTAATTAATTAATTAATTATTAATAAAATGAAAGTCGCTTTGGAGGGAGAAGGTGAGCAGGAAATATAAAGGAAAGGCAAGGTCCTCTATTCATTCATTCATGTATGTCTATCATTTTGGTATCTGGCTTCTAGCTAGAGGGCCCATCTCTTGGGGGTTTTGACGGTTTTGACTTAACAAACCCTAGAGGACGATTCTGTGGTGAAAGATTCCACCTAGCTTGTCCCAAGCTTGGTCTCAGGGATGCAATACTCCTCCACACCATTCTAGTTCGGATTTACATAAGTGCAAAAGGGTTCTACACCAGCCACATGCACAGGAAGAGAAGGGGGGCGCACCACTGGAGATTTCCAGCAAGGGGGGCGCACCATTCTTTGAGGGAAGCTCATTCTGAGGGATTGGAAGGGCTTCGACAGATTCTAGCACCTGGGTTTTCATTGCAGGGGTTTGGCCGTTAGATCTAGTGCATTCCGAAGGAATTTCATGGGCTATTTAGGTTATTGGATGCATTGGACGAATTGGAGAGGAGGGAAATTTTGAGATTTAAATCTATTCCGTTTGAGGCTATACATCAAATCTGATCCTGAGACTTCACCTAGTGACTTGCAGTGTCCTGATCTATCTTTCTAGCAAGTTTCAGGGCATTTGTAAGCCTCCTTCATCAAGGCCGAATTTCTAGGGTTTGGCAATTTTAGGAGGGTGCAACTCCATTGGAGGATTCAACATTTCGAGGAGTTTCCCTTGGTGTTTCGGTCTGAGACTTTAGGAAGGGATTCTACTCATCCCGATCTACAGTTTGGCATATTTAGCATAGCATTTGAAGGTCTTTGATAGTAGGGCCGAATTATTGAGGGTCTTCAGGGTTTCAGCAGGACGTGGCATCTTCCAGCTTGAGGGTTTGGCACTTCATTCGGCCAGATCTACTCCTGCATCAATCTTCAGTGGATATTCATCCTTTGGAGGCTTATAGTCTTCTATTGGAGCATCTTGTAGCAATTGCTATCTTCTATTGTCTTTATCGGAGCCATCCAATGTGCATTCCAGATCGACATCTCATTGTATCAGGTTCTTACTATTTGTTATGAAATAAAGATCAGCTCTGTAGTGTTTTGGCTTGTCTATCATCTTATTGATCTTGCATATGGTTGAGGTATGTTCCATGATTGTATCTCCTTGTTTATTGCTGCAAACACACATATAAACTCATCATCATAAACCCTAAGCGTAACTGTAAGCAAAGTGTTCAACAAAATACCACAACTAGAAAAGTTTTAAAAATACACCCAAAATCGTGATATTCCTTGCATATTGGCTTGGAAACATTACACAAGAGAAAGGGGGTCTCATCACGATCCAACCTTCTCATCTCCGTGAAATGCTTGTGGGTAACGTTGTCACCTCTAGTCACCAAGCCATGACAATGTCCCCCAACTCTTCCCTTGAAGCATGAAAGAAAAAGACCAAAAGATAAGAATAAAAGGCATTGAATGGGCTAGGAAACAATGGCATCCATGATAAGGTGTAGCTCACCTCTACAAAGGCACCCACAGGTAAGATCTACATTTCCCTGTTATCACTGCCCCCTATGCCCAAACACTTCCCCCACACCACTTCACACACACTTACATGACCTAGATTGGTTTTCACCTAAAAAACACCCCAAACTTAAGGAGGATTAGCCCAATAGGACATCTTGAGACCTTCTCCAAACCTGACTTGTTAAACTACATAACACCTTTAAACATTTGTCTGGGTAAAGGGGGGTTTGATGCACATGTTTGGGTAATTTGATTATTAGATGTGATTGACATTGTTATGATCCTTGTGCCTTATGAACCCTTGGAGGGCGTACATGTTGTTGTTGCAAGACTTTGCCCGATGGACAAGTACATATGGGGGAATAACTAGCTCGGACCTCCATGGGGCTGAAATCCCACAGATGGATGTTGTGACCCCAACCAGAGGCATAGAGATACCAGAGGCTTACACTAGGAAGAAAGAAGGAAGTTGCCCCCGAGACACTCTCGCAGACCTAGACCTAGGGGGGTCTTGCCTTTCCACCTACACGTTGACACTTGAGAGCCCATGACCTCGTCATTTTGACCCTAGACATCATCGATTCAAGGTTTGCATTTATGAGGGCAGTTGTGTGCTAGTTGGCACGTGTGGTAGCATTTAGGGCCTCTAGAGGCCTAACGTTCCACCCTAGGGGCCTAACAACACCCTATCAGGGCATGAAATCACTCTTGGAGATGATATTAGGGTTTAATTAATTTCATTTATGTAAAAATTGGATTTTTGATGTAATTTGGCCATGTCTACCTTTTTATGACCTAATTTTAATTAAAGGTCATTGAAACTGTATAAATAGAGAGAAAAGACTCTCCTTTTTTCTTCATCACTCATCACACAAGTAGTGTGGTCTGGAATTTGTGCCCTTTTTGGGGTTTATTGGCTGAAATTCTAGGCGCACTTTCTCTTGGAGGCTAAATTTTGCAACTTGGATCATTTCTTGGTGAAGTTACTTGGCATTCTAGGGTTTTATGGCTTGATTACTCTTGTTGAAGGAAGTAAATCTGCAATTCTTCATTTTATTTGAATGGTTTATGGTAAGTTTGCTTATTCATGTTAAAGATTATGAAATTGCTTGCTTGACAAACCCTAGGAGTAAAGGACTTAATTTGCTACTTCTTTACTCTTCATTTGCTAAACCTTGCTAAGAAGATTTTGACCTAGGTAAACTTCTAGAGCCCTAAATACTAGCACTTTAGAAGTCATTATCTAGTCATTTCTTGCTTCGGGTATCTTTTAATACTCTAAGGAGGGAAGGTTTGCTAGAGCCTAAAATTGCTTACACTCTAGCAAATTCATCTTTAGGGTTTGGATGTTTGAGGCCTTGAAGAGCCAACACTTCTTCCGGGTATCATGGTATTTGTCACTCTAATTCTGAAAGCATGTGAATATGTGCATTAATTCTCTTTTGCTTCATGACGTGTGCTTGGACTTTATGCCTTTTGACTTGTCCATACCTGGGGGGCTGACAAAATGCCTTAGCAAGTTGGTTCCCTTTGGAGTGAGTTTCCATTGGGTGGGTCTATGAAAGGTCATCGTCCGTTCCTTCCATACTTATCACTTTTCATCATCTTCCCTCTCATCTATCACCCACATTGGTTCGAGCATTGGGTTTGCCAAGCTAGTAAGGGTTGTACCTTGCCTTGTGGGAAGAAAGGGCTAAAGGCCCAGAGGGTAAAAGTAGCTAGCAAAAGTTAAAAGCCAAGATGAAACCTTGAGACGCTTCGCCTAAGGATTCCTAAGAAAGCAATAAGAGGCTTCTCAGCAAGAAAAGGGGACCCATAAAATAAAATAGAACTCAAGGCCTAGTTGGTGGATAGGAGGTCTCATCATGAGCCGGCCTATTAGGTCCATGGGCATGTAGCAGTATGACATTATTATTCATCTGGTCACCAAACCAGGCTAGTGGCTCTTAGTGGCATAGCCAAGAGAAAGGGTGTCTCATCACGAGCCAGCCTTCTCATTTTCGTGAAATGCTTGTGGGTAACGTTGTCACCACTAGTCACCACGCCAGGACAATGTCCTCCAACTATTCTCTTGAAATAAAAAAGCAATAAGACAGAGTAAAAAAGCATTGAATGGGATAGGAAACAATGGCATCCATGACAAGATGCAGCTCGCCCTCTACAGAGGCACCCATAGGTAGGACTTACATTTCCCTGTTATCACTGCACCCCTTGCCCAAACATCCCCTACACCATCTCATGCATTTACATGACCTAGATTGGTCTTCACCTAGAAACACCCTACACCCGAGGAGGATTAGCCCAATAGGACATCTTGGGACCCTCTCCAAACCTAGCTTGTTAAATAGCATAACGTCTTTGAGCATTTGTCTGGGTAAAGGGGGGTTTGATGCACATGTTTGGGTAACTTGATATGTGATTGACATCGCTATGATCCCTGTGACTTATGAGCCCATGGAGGGCGTACTTCTTGTTGTTGCAGGACCATGCCCGAAGGACACGTACATGTGGGGAGATGATTAGTTCTGACCTCCATGGGGTTGAAAGCCCACCAGATAGATGTCATGACCCCAGCCAGAGGCAGAGGGATACCAAAGGCTTGCACCAGAGAAAAGGGAGGGCGTTCCACCAGAGACATTTTTGCAGGCCTGGACCTAGGGGGGTCTTTCCCTCCCACCATGACGTTGGCCCTTAAAGGCCCCTGACGTCGTCATATGGAG
>JZKD02S1869381.1:899848-909920 GCA_000966675.3 Picea glauca | reverse complement strand
AACCTTAAACTAAACTAATTCATTAACTAACTTGTTGTTGTTGCAAAAGATTGCTACAGCTATCTAACAACAACAAATTTATCTCAAAAGTGACATGAAAAGCTGATTAGACATTACCAATTTTGCCTCCGACAAGTAGTTATCATTCTGTCAACTTAGAGATATATTTTCTTCTCCTTTTCAAGCATTTTTAAGGCATAATTATTGTGGATGTTACAAAACATTCATTGTTGTTGTAAATAATTACATTGTTGCAGTTTTATATCTGCTTACTTATTTTTCAGAGGTTCATGGTCTTATGAAGCACTAACATCATATGGTACTTGGAAATTGCACTCTTTTTCTATTTGTTGTCTTGTTCTAGGTAGGTACAACTCATTTACCCTTTTGCTTCATCTCTATAAGACACAAAGAACATTTAACTTGAGTGACACGTGAGAGGGGGGGGGGGGACTTTCTTGTAGCTCTTACCTTAGCCTTCTCAAACCCTCAGGTCACTAAGGACGTCTCCCCTGGGGTACTACAACATACTCCTGAATAGAAAGGGGTTTCCTATTAAGGTGATAGTGATAGGTCAATCCCTGTTACGCCAATCTTGCATCCACTTGCCTTGGGCTTTGGGCAAGTACAAATTGTGTGATAACAAGAATCATTGAAGCACATCTTATGGGAATGATCCTTTGCAAGATCTTGTTGGGCTCTGGTTCAATATCAGTTAGCAAACATCCTTCAAGAGCATTTCAATTGGTAAGGAATTTTGTTTGGTAATTCCAAATATGTGATCCAAGATTCCTTGGCTAGTATTTGACATTGTTTGAGAGTTTCTTCTTTGTATATAATTTGGAAACTTTGTTGCAAGCTTGTTTTTGATAATGAGGTTAGTTCTCAATCAGATTTTGTCAATTATGGTGAGATGAGGTATGTATGCAACTCCTAGCAAAAGGGGCATTATTGATTAAAGATGTTAAATTGTTAGATCTGACTGCTTATTTTGATTTTACAATTGCTTCAGTATCCCTTCGGAAGAGGATATGATGTTCATTGTATATATCCTTCTACCTTTTTGATGTGTTTCTAGATGTTGATGTAAATATTTTCTTGTATATATAAGTATCTTTAACAACAACAAAAAATGATCCTAAAGAAGTGGATGACTTCAATCTTATGATGTATCTCTCTATGTAACTTTGTCTCTTAAATTAACTCAAACACCATAGCAAGAAAGATTAAAGGAGTCTTCTCAAAAATTATCTCAGAGGAATAATTTGGGTTCTTACACCACAGGCAAATTCATGATGATGTGGGTATCACCCAAAAAGATTTACACACAATCAAGATGAAGAAGTTGCCAACTATGCTAATGAAACTTGATTTGGCTAAAGCTTTTGATGAGGTCAATTGGATGCATTTAAGGCTAATATTAATCCAAATAGGAGTGAGCATCCAAATTGTGAAATGGATCTTGGGATGCCTACATTCATCTTCATTTGCAACATTGATAAATGGATCAACCTTGAGGTTTTTCTATGTTTTGAGAGGGATAAGGCAAGGTGGTCCAATGTCCCCCATTCCTATTCCTATTAGTGAAAGAAGGATTGAGCCAACTAATAGCAACATACAAAAGAGATGGTTTCGTCAAAGGAATAAAAATGGGGACCTCAATATCATTGTCACATCTATTATTTGTTGATGATGCCATTCTTTTTGGTGCAGGCACCAGAAGAGAAGAAAAAAAAGTGAAAAAAGAGTCCAAACTTATAAAGCAAGGCAACATGGATGGAGGTGAATATTATCAAATATTTTATATTGTTCAATGGTCTAGAAGAGGAAAGCGAAAGGACATGTAAGTTAATCCTCCCTTTCAACTCGATTCCCTTCGATGATGTAGTAAAATATCATGATTTTCAATTAAAGCCAAATGATTGAAGTTTAGGGACTGACCATGGTGATATGAACAAATATAAAAGAGTGACACAAACTAATGCTACAAATGGTTGTCTTGAGGAGACATGCTAACATTTGTGAAATATGTTCTAGAAGGAATACCAATGTATTGGCTTTCAATATCACACACTCCAAAGGGCATCTTGGAAAAATTAAGAAGAAAGTGTTTTAGCTTCCTCTGGATAGGAAAAAGGGAGGAGCAGATCCCTTTGGTGAAATGGAGGAAGTTGGCTAGACTAAAGAAGATAGTGAATGGGATCTCAAGAACATATACATGTTTGAATTGGCTTTAGAAACCAAAAATGTATGGAGATTGTTTCATAATGAAGAATTATGGGGTAGATAAGATAAGATAATTATATTAATGTCCAAAAAATGACCACAAATTAGGTCAATGCGACTGTTGAGTGCAATGATGTCGATAGAAAGCAGGAGAACCAAAATGTCTCCTTGATCAAAATCTGGACCATGGGTCAAAATTTAGCCCAAAAATCAAAGTGCTCGGAATCGCTTCAAAATGGACAAGCACGTAGGCCTCATCCTCACAAACCCAACGCAATTTGAACAGGTTCAAACGGACATCGGATGAGTGAGATATTGCGTTATGTTCGTTTTGCCAAACAGACAAAATTTTGTTGATTGTACAATTCGTAAAGTCTGTATAGGCTGACGTGGCTGGGTATGAACCCACATGTGCAAGAGCACTGAGTTGGCAAATGCTGACGTGGCAGGTGCTGAGTCGGCAGTCGAGTGGCAGACGTGGGCGAATGAGGTTTGGACACGTGGAATACTTTGTGACAAATTGGGTGGTGCCACATGGCCTAGGCATGGGCTGCCACGTGGCACCTTGTGGTATGGTAAAATTTTAGTGGAGTCTGTGGGGATCGAACCTCGGATCTCCCGCACATGTGGAGTGTTTTGACAAAGGCTGGGCCCCCAACTCACCAACATTTTGGTACTTACCACATAACGTATTCACAATTATTTAAAGTTGTTATGTGTTATGTTTGGCGCGGCTGGTTGTATCTGCATAGCCATATGACCCTACCTCTCGAAGTGGCACGAGGTTAAAACTTCAATACGAATCTCTCCCACATGCGCCCACCACTTGTCACTTATCCAGCTGTTGCAACGGGTGCCAGCATTTGCGCGAGACGTGGTCACATGGACCACGCGTCCAACACCTCCATCGGTTTGGGTGTTAAGTCCCCTAACCGTGCGACAAATTCACGCATTTTGTGGAAATGGCGAGCGTGCTAGATTTAGGCACGGGAAACGCCCAGAAACCAAGTTACTCACACAGGAGGTGCGTTTTGGCAAAACCAGAAACAACAAGCTTGAAGGAGAAAATTTGCAAGAGGTTTATCTTCTTCATTTTTTGGCCAAACCAGATGTCGTAAAAGCCTAGCTTGGGGGTTTTGGATGTTCTGAATCCATTGGTACAGGTTTCAAAGGCATTTGGAGACTTCTATTGTAGGTTTTGCTACAGGGAAGTTTCAGAGAGCTCCAAGGAGCCCCGGGCCACCAAGTCATGCACAGGGACGCCAAAGTCCATTTTCAGTTACTGAATAGTCATTCTTGACTAATTGATATGCTCTGAACTCATTGGAATAGGTTGCAGAGGCATTTGAAGACTTTTACATGTGTTTTGGCCACAAGGAAGCTAAGGGAAGCTCAAGGCTACCAGTAGAAGAGGTCATGCCCAAATGAGCCATGGTCTGTTTTCAGAGATCTAATAGTCATTTTTGGGGTTTTTATGTATTATGAACCCAATGGTACAGTCAATAAATCCATTGGAGTTGAGCAGCAGCTTGTAAAAGAATTTAAACAAACTAATCCCAGAGAGCCTAGTCCATTGATGGACGCTCAAGGAGATGTAGCCCAGTTGGGGGTGAACTCCTTTATCATGTTGTTATTGTTTTGAGTTTGTTGGTTATTATTTGTTGCAATTTATGTTTGTTGTTGTATTCCTTAAACAACATATTTAACCTTTAAAAAATCTCACACATAAACACCTAAAAGAGGCCTAAACTTGACACATAAATCCTCTTGCACAACTAAGACATTGAGCAAGTTCCTGAAATTTATTTGAATGGAGTAGAGGGTGTTTGCATAGCAAAACAAGTCAGCCCGCTATTTTTAGATCGGGTAGTATCAGAGCATAGTTTTGCTCATGTGATTTCCATTGATAGCTAGAGATTTAGCTGTTGGTATTATTGTGCAAGTTTTGTGTTGAAGTTTGATACCTTGCAAGGATGGAGGAAGTTTCAAACAGTGAGAGTTCTCATACATCTTCATTAGCCAAGTTCTTTGACAAAGAGATGTTGAAGGAGTTTTAACCATGAGAGATATGTTGCAAGAGATGTGGGAAGATAGGAAGGAGAGCATTGTCCTTCAAGAGCAGTTAATGGCCATGAAGGAGGAGAAGCACCAACTTCTTGAAAAGTTGCATGAGATGGAGACTAAGCTCCATGAGGCAAAGGAGACCCTTACCAAATACATGCATGAACACGAGGTATGCAACGCTGGTTTTTTTTCAAATTCCTCTCAAGATGAATGCTTTAGTGTTTCTGAAAATCATACTAGAGGAATAGGGTCCAAGTTATTGTTAAAAATGGGCTATGAAGGTAGAGGGTTAGGCAAACATGCAGAAGGCATTGTTGAGCCTATTGTTGTTGAGGAGAGGCCCAAGTATTGGGGTCTTGGATACGAACAAAAAGATGGAGCATATTCCAAAGTTGAGGAGACAAGGGAAACAATTCCAAGAACAACTTTTGATGCAAGTTCAAACCCTCAAGCATGCAAAGTGTGTGTTCAAGATGAATGCAAATGTGTGAAACAAGAGAGTTGTGATAGCCATGAGGACAAGAACATCGATGTTGGTCTTCAAAGGAGAGCTAGTAACTCTTCAAATTCACCTCCTCAAGAAGGCGATAAAGGTGAATGTTCAAGGTATATTTCTGCCTATAATTCAGTCGTTTTTTATTATGTTGAACATCATAAATTTTCATGTAAAAATGGAAAAAAAAGTCCATGTACATAGTGCGGTTTAGATAACCATCATGTTTCAAGATGTTGGAAAAGATTGACCACATTCAGGAAACTTTCCAAGCAAAGGCAACTTGAAAAGAAGATGCAAAAGATTTGCACTCGCTGCCAGAAGAGGGGTCATCTCATTGACCAATGTTGGACATTTCATTCAACCACTCATTCACAGCACAAGAAGCAGATCGATAAAGAGACTGGCAAGAATGGAAGAGGAGATTCCATCATCGATGTGAGTCAAGATGATTCACAAGAAGAGGATTTTCAACAGAAAAAGTCACCATTGAATTGGCTTGGTAAGAAATGGTTAGATTTCTTGAACAAGTAAGGCTTGCATTTATCTGTTTGTAGATGCACATTTCAGCCTTATGTATGCATTTCAGTTGAAAGTATGACAAGTTGCAGTAGCTTATCACAACTTGTATGATGCAAGATTGCATGTGAATACGACTCTATTGAAGGCATTCTTGTCGTTGCACAATTTCGCCAGGGGGGTGTAAAATATGGGTATGATACTCACTTATTGCAGCCATATCTCTTTTCCTTTTAGCTCTTGTACCCACATGTTTTTGGGTTTATGTACTTATGTTTGTACTTGAAGGAGAGTTGAAGAGTTATGCACATGCATGTGAATTTGTATGTGTGTAAATAGTGAACTTGTGATAGTTTTATTATGAGCGACTCATGATTGTAACATGGTTGTGTATCATGAATGTCGACTTGTCATTTTGGAATGTCGATGTGTTTCAAATGAGTTTCGACTTGTGTCGATGTTGTCTTGACGACTATGTTGTGTCGATCATATTTTTCGACTTATGTTTAGTCGATGGTGTTTGTCAGCTTGTAAGTCGATATTGAGTACACCAAGATGCAGAGAAATGCCATGTACTTTGATGATGTACAAGATGCGACAGTTATTGATTGAAGAGCAAAAGACTTGGTTGGCATCATTTTCATTCTTGTATAAATTTGTTTTCAAGATTGATGGTTTTCTTGGATTGTGACAAGATCTCGCAGGAAAGATTTTTGCAGCCATTATAGAGCGGATTGTGTTGACGCCAAGAGTTCACAAGAGGAACTTGATTCTCAGTGGGAAGGCTGACAGTTATCCAAGCACAAAGAGAACAATGGGTTAGCAGCAGCTAGAGAACAGTGGTTGAGGGACATAGCCAGTTGCAGTGCAAGGCATGTCAAGGTACCCAGGTGATTGCCAAAAAGACTTATCAAGTAGAATCAGTTGATAGAACTTGGAAGAAGAAGAGTATTGAATCGCAGGCAGATAATCATCTACTTTTGTGGGACCAAAAGCTTTTCAGTGGGAAGGGGTGATCAGAATCTGGACCATGGGTCAAAATTTAGCCCAAAAATCAAAGTGCTCGGAATCGCTTCAAAACAAACAGGCATGTAGGCCTCATCCTCACAAACCCAACGCAACTCGAACAGGTTCAAACAGACATCGGATGAGTGAGATATCGCGTTCTATTCATTTTGCCAAATAGGCAAAATTTTGTTGACTGTACAATCCATACAGTGCGTACAGGCTGACGTGGTAGGTTATGGACCCACATGTGCGAGAGCGCTGACTTGGCAGATGTTGAAGTGGCAGGTGTTGAGTCGATAGTCAAGTGGCAGACGTGGGCAAATGAGGTTTGGACACGTGGCATACTTTGTGACAAATTGGGTGGTGCCACATGGCCCAGGCATGGGCTACCACGTGGAACCTTGTGGTATGGTAAAATTTTAGTGGAGTCCGTGGGGATCGAACCCAGGGCCTCCCGCACACGTGGAGTGTTTTGAAAAAGGCTAGGTCGTCCGCGCGCCAACGTTTTGGTACTTACCATATAATGTATTCACAGTTATTTAAATGTGTTATGTGTTATGTTTGGCGCGGGGTCTGAGCTAGGGCTTAGCCCCAGCCCCTGGTTGTATCCGCATAGCCATATGACCCTACCTCTCGGAGTGGCACGAGGTTAAAACTTCAATACAGATCTCTCCCACATGGGCCTGCCACTTGTCATTTATCCAACCGTTGCAACGGGTGCCAGCATTTGCGCGAGACGTGGTCACATGGGCCACGTGTCCAACACCTCTGCCAGTTTGGGTGCTAAGTCCCCTAACCGTGCGACAAATTCACGCATTTTGTGGAAACGACGAGCATGTTGGATTTAGGCACAGGAAATGCCCAAAAGCCAGGTTACTCACACAGGAGGTGCGTTTTGGCGAAATAGAGATCACAACAAGCTTGAAGGAGAAAATTTGCAGGAGGTTTATCTTCTTCATTTTTTAGCCAAACCAGGTGCCGAAAAAACCCAGCTAAGGGTTTTTGGATGTTCTGAATCCATTGGTACAGGTTCCAAAGGAATTTGGAGACTTTTATTGCAGGTTTTGCTACAGGGAAGTTTTAGAGAGCTCCAAGGAGCCCAAGGCCACCAGTGAAGGAGGTCATGCCCAAGGGAGCGAAAGTCCATTTTCAGTGACTGAATGGTCATTCTTGACTAATTGATATGCTCTGAACTCATTGGAACAGGTCACATATGCATTTGAGGACTTTTATAGGTGTTTTGGCCACAAGGAAGCTCATGGAAGCTCAAGGCTACCAGTAGAAGAGGTCATGCCCAAATGACCCATGGTCTGTTTTCAGAGATCTAATAGTCATTTTGGGAGTTTTTATGTATTTTGAACCCAATGGTACAATTAGTAAATCCATTGGAGTTGAGTAGCAGCTTGTAAAAGAATTTAGACAAACTAATCCCAGAGAGCCTAGTCCATTGATGGAGGCTCAAGGAAATGTAGCCCAATTGGGGGTGAACTCCTTTATCATGTTGTTATTGTTGTGAGTTTGTTGGTTATTATTTGCTGCAATTTATGTTTGTTGTTGTATTCTTTAAACAACATATTTAACCTTTAAAAAACCTCACACATAAACACCTAAAAGAGGCCTAAACTTGACACATAAATCCTCTTGCACAACTAAGACATTGAGCAAGGTCCTGAAGTTTATTTTAATGAAGTCAGCGCCCTATTTTCAAATCACTCCTATATAAAGAGAAAGAAGTAATGTAAAGCATGAGATCTATGCTAAAACATGGGAAACCCTAGACTCCGAGTGCGGGCGGCTACAATGGGAGGGAGATGTACAGAAGGAAGGGATCCAAGGACTAGATCATGGTCCACTAGATCTATCTCTCTTATCATCTGATGCGAAATGAAGAAAACTAAAAATAGAATGATGTCCTAAGGAAGAGCTAGGGGAAAATTTGGACCACCAATTGCGCTACTGTTTGGATGAAGTAACCCACCTCAGATGTCTAGATGATCTCGTCTGCCTATTGGTAAAGAATCTAGTCTGGCAATGTCTCGATGGGCTTTGGGGAGGGGGAATCATCCCTCGAGTCCACACCGATCTGGGGTCAAAGGCAATGTTTCTATCAGTGTTTCTCTTGGTTCCCCTAGTTGATGGGAGCACCATAAAGAAGGAAGTAATTTGTTGAGTGGGATTTGGTCTAGGAGGCTAGAGAATGTGGCCACGAAGTCTGAGATCCTCCTGCATGTAAAGGGTAAACATCCCTAGTCTAGTATCGAAAGAAATTGGAAAGGGTCTAGATCCATCTAAACAAGCAATGAAATCTCCCACGAATCTCATAATAGATGGAGCAACGAAATAAGTGCTCCTCTATCTCCACCTCATGAAGATGGCATAGCTAGCAAATCCTCTCTGCTCATACAATTTGATGGTTCGTCTCAACTCAAACTCTATGTGAGCCTACTCAAAATTGGCCTAGGGGGATACGAAGAGAATGCGCCCAATGATGGGATGTGTATGGAGGTTGGATAGTGAGTCCATCCCTCACCTCTATGAAGTGTTCAACATAGAAGGTCATCTTTGGACATAAATCACCCTAGGGGTTTGTCCAAGTGACCTGCTTAAACTATCTATAAATGTTATCCTTGATGATCCTATTCAACTCCTACCTAGAAGGTAGGAGGTGTCTGGGTGCATCTATGGAGTATCTGAATGATGTTGATCCATCAAAATACCAGCAGACTCCAAAAGGGATGAGACCCCTACAAACCAACACCTAGGGAGACCTATTGCAACAACGAGGACTAAATAAGGCAATGGACTCTAATGAGAAATAGGCTAGATATGAGTACCTGTCTCAACCCGTCTCTAAATCGACAAAACTCTGAATGCGGCGCATAAGAGAAACTAGAAGGAAAATAGTCTCAAGCCAGAAGGGTCGGGCACTAAACTCTACAGGGATGATGTGATGGGGTATTGACTACTTGCATCTGATGATGCGTCGAAAGAGAAGGATCTACACTCACTCAACTAAAGCACAATTAGTCTCAAGTAAACAAGGCCTCCAAACCTCTGTAACCATAGAGAACTATGGGCCTGATAAGGGAGTCCATAAGAAACATCTAGGATGGAATGTCCTAAAAATGGTCCCAGAAACAACGTCTCCCAAGAGAAACTAAGGATACATAACCTTTGTTTACACGAGGTTGGAGAGCATGTCAAAGGTTGAAGCGAGGCCCTAAGAATTATACCCCCAAACAAGTATAAGTGTTGATGATCTGAATCTCCTCTCCTCTGAAAAAGAAATCGTGGCATAATAGAACCTTCTTTGACCCCTTGAAGATCATCACCGTGGTTTTACGCAAATTGTCTTATCTCATTTGAGCTAACAACCACGTTGGATGTTGTAGTTAGGTATCATAATTTCTTGTTCCTTTCATTGACTCTCAACAGGCACTTTTTTTTACCCTTTTAGTAAATTAAATATTATTATATTCATTTGGCTCAGACCCTGATCTTCTCTACCCCGCCTTACCTTCCCATATTTCCTTTTAAACTAAATGTGGCTATTATTATATTAGAGTGTGAATTCATCTCATCCAACATGAGCTGATTGGAACGGCTAGTTGAGTTCATCATCTTTGTGTCTCGAAGAGAAGAGCTTCGAGGTGTGTTATCCCCGATATCTAGGGATAACTAGGAGATCATGTCTCGAGGCCCACATGGTCCTAGACATGGAGTACCGAGAGCAGGAGTGACTTGAGCATGGCCCTGGAGGGC
>JZKD02S1869381.1:886727-897827 GCA_000966675.3 Picea glauca | reverse complement strand
AAGAGTCTTAAGGAAAGAATAAGGAGCTTTAGGCCTAGCCTTAGCTACACCTAATTAAGTCTTCTCTTCTTAGGGTTTTGATCTAGTGGCCCTGCCATAGCAGCACCATTAGATCTAATCCTCTTATCCTTAGGTTTGAATTTCTCCAAGCCATTAGCTTCTCTCCATTTGACTCCATTAACCCAAGGCACTAGTCTAGAAGTATAACGTTGAGGTTTTGGCTTAAATACCCTTTCAAACTCCTTTTTATTTGAAACCCTAACTAACCTAGCGTCTAGAACTAACCCTAATGATGATGATGTCTTGCCTATTTTAGACTTGTGTTTGGATGAAAAGTTGCGGCTGACTCACATCTTTGTAGCCATAGAGGTTTCAAGCATATTCATTGGTTAATTTGTCAAAAACGTCCACCTCTTGACTAGCTAACCCTAACCCTAAAACATAAATAATATAGGTGACGTCACACTTCTTATCTCTTTGCTTGGCCTAAAACGTTGTGACATTATCACCAATTTTGATAGGCTTTGAGTTGGTGATCATATTCATAGGCTTACTTGACAAAACGTCCCTCTCATTGTCTCTCAAACCAATCTGATTTAGGGCTGACGTCATAGTTGCAGCAGCAACATTATTGATGACGTCAAGCTTTCGCTTGATCCTTGTTTAGAGTGCAAACGTTGTGGCTTTTGCTCAACATTTAAGTGTGGAATATTTCTATTTGCTTGATTGTCAAAAGGTCCACTTGTTTGCCTTGCTGAAATAGGGCTGACGTCACCTTAATTCTGCCATAGTGACGCAACAAATTTATTTATTGTGAGCAAATTTATGATATGAATTGCATTTGTGATATAATACAAGGATTTGATTTTATACATTGAATGCCCATATCTCTTATGTATTTATTGAAGAAGTGATACAAGCCATTGGTCTTTGTTTAGTAATCATTGACTTCGTCAATAATTACATTTGATCATTGCTCATATATATGTTGAAGATAGTCATTAATATTGTGAAGTACTAACCACTGCAGCACATTTTAGTTTTATCTGTCTTGTCTCGCAAACAGGTGCCCTTATCAGTGGAATATCTTCTTTGACTATCTCCATCATTTGGCAGTAATCTATGAAGGGAAGCTTATCTTTAACCCTTGAAGCCTTAAACCTTGACCCTTCTCCTTCAGAACCCCAGATTACTAGGGACGTCTCCCTTGGACTAGCCATCCTAAATAGAAAGAGCTCCCCATCGAGGTGACAGTGGGTGGGAAAGCGCCTGTTACGCCAATTTGAAGCCTTGACTCAAGCTACCTAAACCCTTCCTACAAACTGTGCGATAACAAGGTGAATTTACTCCCCTAAGTACACATTCCAATATTTCTCAATTTTCAACGAATAATGTTGTTGTTTTTAGAACTGATTGCATATCTCTCTTAATCGTTTCAAGATGGTGTTGGGTTGGTTCATAATTTAGCAAGATGACATGAAATGGAGAGGTGGTAAAACTTTTATTATTTTATTCTAATTCCTGCAGTGAATTCATCCCATTCCAATCCAACTCTAACGGTTATTTTACACAGACACACATTCCAAGAATGAATTAAATTAAAGAAATATCGTAAATTAATATAAATAATGTCAAAATTCTAAACAAAATTAAGATGTTCATACACTTCAACAAACAAATTATCCGCCATTATACCATAATGTAGAAAACCATGATGGAATCAACACTTTTGTCAAATATCATAATTTGATTGAAGGAAAATACTCTGGTGATGTCATATCAATGGGCTCCAAGTGTAATGAGAAAGGGTGATAGGAATATATCCCACCACACCACTATAAACATAAGTAGGGAGGCTATCTTGGAGGTCATCCAGGGGCTCCTAGGTTACGATAGTGTTCATGCTAGGGGAGTGGACCCAATGGAGTACACCGCTTAGGATGTTCAATGGAGTCATTGGAGGCTTGTAGAAGGAGAGATAGACACACCTCCTAGAGTGCATTTGCCTCTAGATCCTCGTTTGTAGACATCATCACCTTTGAGCTCAACATGTGTATTGTTGGAGTGTAGCACTCCATATGTGTGAGTGTACTCCATATGTGTGAGAATACTTGTGTCACTGTAGTTTTCTTATAAGGGTATAGACCCACGTATGTAATGTTGGCCTCCCTTACCTCTCATATATATAGAGGAAGGAGAGAAATTTTTCATTATTATCATTGTACTCTTCTCTTTCTATTAGTCTTCTTGGAGTGATATTCTAGGGTTCATGAGGAAACCCCCAAGAGCAACTATGAAGAAGACAAAGGATGTCTTTGTTGGAGGATTCTTGTGAGATACTAGGGTTTACTCTTGTGCAGGAGACGTTGGATATGATGATCATCACCCGTTCATTCTTGTTGATTCTTGTGTAGAGATGTGAGCAAGAAGAGCGTATTACTTCTCCTCTAACTCTCTTGGATCTTCTTCTATACTTGATCTCTCTCTAGCTCTCTCTTGGAGTCACTAAGGTTTCTTTAGCTTCTTGGAGCATCTTGAAGACCGGAGTTAGGGTTTCATCCCTTGGAGATTTGGAGTTAGGGTTTTGAGATGAAACCCTAGGTTGTACTTGGAGAAGAAGAGGAAACATCTTTCCTTGGAGGACATGCTTGGGTGATGAATGCTTGCTACATCTCCTTGGTGTGAGCTAGGGTTTTTATTTTTTTCCCTAGCTAGGGTTTAGAGAGCTAGAGGATTTTACTAACCTTGTGATAAGTCTATGGTGTACATGAACTTCATCTTTATGCATATTAATGAAGTTTTCAACTGTCCACTACTTGTGTAAATCACATATTTGATTTTCAACCATTAGTATATTCTTCATGGTTTGTAATTTCTATCACTAAATGTCTTAATGATTTGACATAAGTTAAGGGTGAATATGTTAAGCGATTTAACATTACAATCTGACAATAGAATGGAAGATTTACTCTCATTTTTACAGCTATCATAATTGTTTTTAGACCTGTTATATGCATGACAAGATTGCCCTAGAGAGAATAAACTTATTGTAAAACATTGATATCTTATATCTTGAATTTCCTAGTGGAAAGGGTTGTTAAGGATTGAAATATTGTCCACTTCTCGTGTTTTGTTTATATTTCATAACAACCCTGAGCTTGAAAATTCACAAGGTTAAGATCCAAGAAACCTATTGTTTAAGAGGTGAAATTTCGGTTTTGTATTAGAATACTTTAACACAAAAAAATTCTCATTATAGGTCAAAATTATAATTGCAACGTACATCACTCCAGGATCAATCGAAAAGTGGATTAGAAAGGATATAAAGGTCATAGAGTGGCTTCAATAGTCTAGAAAGAAATCGCAAGAGCACTCCCCCTAATTGGAAAATGGTTGATTTGGAAAATTGGAAGAGAAAACAAAATAAAAATAGGTGAAGATCCCTAGTTGTAAGATTGCCCTACAAGGGTCGAAACTTATTGTAACACATTGATATCTTATATCTTGAATTGCCGAGTGGATTGGGGTTGTTAAGGATTCAAATATTGTCCACTGCTTATGTTTTGTTTATATTTCATAACATCCCTAAGCCCGTAAATTCACAGGGTTAAGATCCAAGAAACCTATTGTTTAGGAGGTGAAATTTCTGTTTTGAATTAGAACACTTGTACACAGAAATTTTCTCATTATCGGTCAAAATAATGATTGCAAAGTACATCACTCCAAGATCAATAGAAGAGTGGATTAGAAAGGATATAAAAGATCATAGAGGGGCTTCAATAGTCTAAATCGCAAGAGCACTCCCTCTAATTGGAAAATGGTTGGTTTGGAAAATTGGAAGAAAAAACAAAATAAAAATAGGTGAAGATCCCTGGTTGTAAGATTACCCTAGAGTGCCAAAACTTATTGTAACACATTGATATATTATATTTTGAATTGCCTAGTGGATTGGAGTTGTTAAGGATTGAAATATTGTCCACTATTCATGTTTTGTTTATATTTCATAACACCCCTAAGCCTAAAAATTCACAGGGTTAAGATCCAGGAAACCTATTGTTTAAGAGGTGAAATTTCTGTTTTGAATTAGAACACTTGAACACATAAATTTTCTCATTATAGGTCAAAATAATGATTGCAAAGTACATCACACCAAGAACAATAGAAGAGTGGATTAGAAAGGATATAAAAGGTCATATAGGGGCTTCAATAGTCTGGAAAGCAATCGCAAGAGCAATCCCCCTAATTGGAAAATTGTTGGTTTGGAAAATTGGAAGAGAAAACAAAATAAAAATAGGTGAAGATCCCTAGTTGTAAGATTGCCCTACAGGGGTCGAAACTTATTGTAACACATTGATATCTTATATCTTGAATTTCCGAGTGGATTGGGGTTGTTAAGGATTGAAATATTGTCCACTGCTCATGTTTTGTTTATATTTCATAACATCCCTAAGCCTGTAAATTCACAGGGTTAAGATCCAAGAAACCTATTATTTAAGAGGTGAAATTTCTGTTTTGAATTAGAACACTTGAACACAGAAATTTTCTCATTATCGGTCAAAATAATGATTGCAAAGTACATCACTCCAAGATCAATAAAAGAGTGGATTAGAAAGGATATAAAAGATCATAGAGGAGCTTCAATAGTCTGAATCGCAAGAGCACTCCCTCTAATTGAAAAATGGTTGGTTTGGAAAATTGGAAGAGAAAACAAAATAAAAATAGGTGAAGATCCCTGGTTGTAAGATTGCCCTAGAGTGCCAAAACTTATTGTAACACATTGATATATTATATCTTGAATTGCCTAGTGGATTGGAGTTGTTAAGGATTGAAATATTGTCCACTATTCATGTTTTGTTTATATTTCATAAAACCCCTAAGCCTAAAAATTCATAGGGTTAAGATTTAGGAAACCTATTGTTTAAGAGGTGAAATTTCTGTTTTGAATTAGAACACTTGAACACATAAATTTTCTCATTAGAGGTCAAAATAATGATTTCAAAGTACATCACTCCAGGATCAATAGAAGAGTGGATTAGAAAGGATATAAGAGGTCATATAGGGGATTCAATAGTCTGGAAAGCAATCGCAAGAGCACTCCCCCTAATTGGAAAATGGCTGGTTTGGAAAATTGGAAGAGAAAACAAAATAAAAACAGGTGAAGATCCCTTGTCGGCATCTTCAAAAAACTATAGGCTATAAGATCCTCTTCTCAACATTATTCATGACAAAGGAATATTCAATTTGGTCGATGCTATTGAACCAAATGCAATTTGATTTGGAGCCAATGAAGGAAAACCGACTTATAGCTTGGTATCCAAGGTGAGATGGCTAAAGAATGGAACCAATACACTCACAAATCTTAAGCTAAATGATATAATCCTGAAAGAAGAAGATGAGATCATATGGTCGAAAAATAAAGTTAAAGGAAACTTTAGTGCCAACCTAGGTTATGAGGAAAGGATAAAAGAAGAAATCGAGAAAGAAAAGGCATGGTAGTGGAAGACCACTTGGAAACTAAAATGTCCTCTTAAAACTAGGATATTCTTCTGCCTAGCAATCTCCAATAAAGTCCTCCCATGGAACAATTTTCCAAAATAGATCATGGGAGGGGCCTAACAAGAGCATGACTGCATATTATTCAAGAACAATAAAGAATTTGTTAACCATCTTTTAGTTCATTGTTTATTTTCAATATAATCTTGTAAAGAAACTTTAAAGCTAACCAATGAAAATGGAAAATGGGAAGGAGATTCCACCCTAGCATATTTTAAGAGCTGGTGTAAAAAAAAAAGTCCAATAGCATATAGAGAAATTCCTTATGTATTGGCCTAGGCATTATGATTAGCTAGAAATGACATGATTTTTTAAGGCAAAGATATGATCTCCATATAGGTCAGTTCCCAAATAAAATATGCATATGAATGTATATGGGCTCCGATGAAGGTTAAGACCAAAAGAATAATCAAATAGCCTAATATAAACTCCTCCAAACACTAGGGGTTCTCGGAGGAAACTAGTCGAAATTCTTCAAGAACTTGTAACACATTTAATATTCTACTTCTATCAAACAAGCATAACTTTTTCCTTCAATGCAACAATGAGACATGTAACCAATAATAAATCTGAATGTGTCCTTTATGGATCATGTTAAAATCAAGAGCTCATAGGGGAATCATAAATGAACAAGTATTTGGTAAGAACAAAATTGTCATTGATTGGGTTAATGAGAAGATCTCTTTGAAAATTCAAGTCATAGTGAAGATTAACGAAAAAAGAATTCTATTTGAAAATATAACATTCAAACCTATTTTTTGATAATTGAATGAATCTATAGATAAATTATCCAAGGAAGCCCTACTCCTACAAACAACGTCATTGGTTACAGTTGAAACAAATGAAAAAGGATCTCTCTGTGAAGAGACCTCCTTCAACTTCTAGAAAATACCTGTACTTGTTGTTTTTCCATAATTGAGGATGATTATATGCAACTATCTTTGAAAAAAGTGTTGTAGCTTATTAGCTTAAGCCAAATTATGATGGAAGGTTGTATATGAACTCATCTTGACTGTAGGCTAAAAGATGCTTCTCAACAAATCTCTCTTTCTTTTGAAACAAAAAAAAGACATAGTCTTTGTAATTTCATAATACACATCAAGTTGTATATTTTGATTTCATCCAGAAATACTTAATATACTTGTTTTTTTTTCTAGGGAGAATATATATATATATATATATAGACTTGTTTCTTAACGAGAGAGACATAGAGACATAACCTTATGTAGTTTCATAATGACATATCAAATTGTATATTTTGATTCCATCAAGAAATATTTAATATATTTGTTTTTTTGTTGGGAATATNTATATATATATATATATATATATATATATATATATATATATTCCACTAAACTCTTGTGAAATACAAATTTAGGTTTCTTTAGTAAAGTCTAAGCTACTAAAGCAACTATAACATTCCAAGCTACATGATGCCATCCTTTCTCCATTTTTATAAGTTCTTTTGATCTTACTCTATGGTGTAAGACTATATCATGACATTTACAAAATTGTTTGAAATTATTCCACTAAAATTATTATTCTACATTTTTATAACCCATTGGAAAACTACCATTACTTTTGTCCAAAATTAAAAGTACTAAAAATTATTTGCTATATGAACATTAAACTAATGTGAAATGCAAAATTTAGGTTCTTCAAAAATGTCAATGCCAATAAGCAACAATAACATATCTAACTATATGACATCCAAAAGGAACTATTAGTGAACATGTAAATTTAAGTTTCTTTCAAAAATGCCAATAACAATAAGCAACAATACCATATCTAACTATATGACATCCAAGCTCAGGACTATTAGTGAACGCGTATATTATTATTGAAGCATTTGATGACTGAGATCATATGATTCAGGGTAACTCTTTTCTCTATTGTTTAAGGAAGAAAATGACTATTGTTTAAAGAAGAAAATGAATGGTGAAAACCATTTAAATGAATGTAACAACATTCAATTTATTAAAAGGACAAAGAAAATGCTTGTTATGAGACGACCCAAGAAAGGAACAAAAAATTATAATACCTTATTGGAACTTTCAACATGGTTTTCAGTTCAGATTTTTCCTAGGAATTCCATTCATCAAACCCCATTCTTCCCATTCTCATTTTGTGAGTACATCTTTCCTTCTAAGCTTTTCCTTTCTTTTCTACTCCTAAGCTACTAAAACAACAATAACATTCCAAACTACATCATGCCACCCTTTCTACATGTTCACTACTTATTTTAATCTCACTCTATGGTGTAAGAGTGTAAGACTATATGTGAACTTGTAAACAATTATTGAAGCTTGACATGACTACTTTATATAATTCGGGGTAATCTGTTGTTTAAGAAAGAAAATGAATGGAAAAATGTGTACTACCTAATTCCTTGTCAGCATTTCATAATAACCACATTTAGTTTAAAAATAAAGGCTAGGTAGAGACCTAATGAATCTAATAATATTTAATTTACTAAAAGAGCAAAGAATGTGCCTGTTGAGTGCCTGTGCAAATTAAAATACCTTACTATAAAGTCAGCACAGATTTTTCTATTTTTCTTGTTTATTACTCATAAGCTGATAAAGCAACAATAACATTCCAAACTACATCATGTCACCCTTTCACCAAATTTATGAATTCTTTTAATCTTACTCTATGATGTAAGATTATAGATCCATGTGTAATCATGACATTTACAAAATTGATTGAAATTATTTAACTAAAATTATTATTCTACATTTTTATAAATATTGGAAAACTATGAATTTACATATCATTACTTTTGTCCTAAATTAAAAATATTGAACATCATTTGTTATATGTATATTAAACTATTGTGAAATGCAATTCCTTCAAAAATGTCAAAAACACTAAACTGTTATTGAAGCTTGAGATGAGCTTGTAAACTGTTATTGAAGCTTGAGATGATGGGTAATTATTTTCTCTGTTTTTTTAAAGGAAAAAATTGAATGGCAAAATATGTACCTACTTCCAATTCCAAATCCTTTCACATAAACCAACTCCACCCAAAACAAATATAAAAAGTTTTTCTGTTTTTTTTTAAGGAAAAAAATGAATGACAAAATATGTACCTACTTCCAATTCCAATTAAGGAAAAAAATGAATGACAAAATATGTACCTACTTCCAATTCCAAATCCCTTCACATAAGCCAACTCCACCCAAAGCAAATATAAAAAGTTTTACTGCCTCTGATCTGATATCATAATAACCATATTTAGTTTAAAAAGAAAATAAGACCAAAAAAAGCGGAGTCAAAGCCAAATGAATATAATAATATTTGACTTAATAAAAGGGCAAAGAAAGTGTCTATTAAGAACATTACCAAGAAAGGAATAGAAAATTATAATACCTGACTGAACTTCCAATGTGGTCGTCAGCTCAGATTTTTCTGGTTTATACTCCAGATTCAAATCAACCCATCATCGCCTCAGTGAACTGTAAACCAACCCAACCCAAGCCTATATGCAATTACTGCTAAGAAAACACTCTATTATGAAACAATTTATTTAACCCTTAAAAACTGAGGAAAGGGAATAATGTGTACCTGCATGCCTACAGTCGATGGCTGAAGGTAGGAACTCGGCTCTTTGTCATTCACAGAAAACAAGAAACAAACATATGAGCTCAGCTCGTTGTTCGAATGGATAGTATTCGAATTGGAGTAAGTAATTTTTTATTTTTTTTCAATTAATGCATAAGCAGATACTAATTTATGAAACAGGCACAATTATTATATAATGATATATGATTTCATAATATTATTATTATGATAATAACATTTAATAATATTATGATAATAACATTTAATTTAGGTAAGTTCAAAATAGAACTAGGAAAATATAACAATATTTAGTTTATTAAAAGGGAAGAAAACGTGCTTATTATCCACAGAGCTGAGCGGAACAGAGCTGAACCGAAAAAAGAAGATAACAATAAATTATGATACTTCACTGGACTAGGAACCCACGTCCAACGTGGTGAGGTGATTCAACTCCCCAACTCTCGGTTCTATTTCTTTAATCATCTCCCCAATTCAACCTCCAGCTTCTATAACTTGACAATTTCACATATACAACACAAATACCAACACCATACATATAACATGAAACAGACACAAACCACAATAATTCACATAAACAAACAACACAAACACCACTTCCATACACTCACATAAACAAACAACAGAACGGAACAGAGATAGAGGAGGAGGTGAATGTGAATAGGCATAGCTGAATGTAGGTTTCTGCATATCAGAAGATATTTCCCTTTCCCACTTTTTGTAACAACTTTTTTTTTGTCTTGTCTCTACGTAATGTGGTTCTCTCTCGAACCTTCTTCTTCTCTTTCTCCCTCCACTAAAATTTGAGATTCCGTCAACAATGTCCACCAGATACACAATATTTGCCCCGAAATTTTTCCACTACATTTCATTCATCCCATTCCCATCCAAATTTTTCCACTACATTTCATTCATCCCATTCCCATCCAGCTCCATCATGCTCCCTGTCTCGGAGGCTGCTATCTTATATGGTCCCACCCCCATGGCTTCCCTTTTGCCATGTCCTCCATGTTTCGCTTTCCTGCTATCCAAAAGTAGAACTAGATATCCCTCTCTCTTGCAGCATTTCTCTCTCTCTTGCAGCCTTTTCCAGGACACAGAAGGACTCGAACCTGAACTCAGACCATGAGCAATGGTGTTCCCGCACCTCAGGTTGCATGTCCTGCAATACAATCAGATCGGAATAGAGAGAGAACCAAGACTGAAGGACCTCATCACAGAATATAATAACACCAAGACCAGACCACCTATAAGATGGAAAAACAAATCATATCATGCCATTAATAAAATTAAATGAAAAAAGCATTTATAGTGAACTAATTAAATTAAATTAAAATAATATGATATATTAAAATAAATAATGTGAGAAACCTAAACTTCGAGGATGATCATACGCTTCAGGAAAGAAATTATAAAGCCTCATACTGCAGAAAACCCTCATGGAATCGCCGTTTTTTTCAAATATAAGGCAAATACTCTGGTGATATCGTATCATTGGGCTCCGGCTTTACTAAGGAAGCATGATGCAGAGTATATCCCACCACACCACTGAAAACAGAAGCAGAGAGGCCATTCGCAGGCTCCATGGGAAACCATTATCAGCACACCACCTTGAACGAACTGACCTCACCTGGCGCTCAAATAGAAGGCATCAGCCTTCGCCCTGTGATCACAATACTCCGGTAATTATTTTTCATCGTCCGTCGGTACTGGAGACTGGGCTATTCTCACCTCACCAGACAAAACAGCGCCCAGATTTGGGCATTTTTGTCATCGGAGATCCGCAAGAAATAAAAAATGAGAAACAATTGAACGATCCTTCCGCAAAAGCCAAAATGGAGCCTGGCCACAAGTAACAATCCACAAGTTAGAGCAGATGGCTCCGCGCTACTTCTAACACGCCAGGCCTGTAAGGAAAATGTATCGAATCACACGCTTTTGGTGGCGCACTCATTAAATGCT
>JZKD02S1869381.1:864713-886677 GCA_000966675.3 Picea glauca | reverse complement strand
CATGAAACAGACAGAAACCACAATAAGTCACATAAACAAACAACACAAACACCACTTCCATACACTCACATAAACAAACAACACAAACACCAGAACGGAACAGAGATAGAGGAGGAGGTGAATGTGAATAGGCATAGCTGAATGTAGGTTTCTGCATATCAGAAGATATTTCCCTTTCCCACTCTCTGTAACAACTTTTTTTTGTCTTGTCTCTACGGAATGTGGTTTTCTCTCGAACTTTCTTCTTCTCTTTCTCCTTCCACTAAAATTTGAGATTCCATCAACAATGTCCACCAGATACACAATATTTGCTCCGAAATTTTTCCACTACACCATTCATCCCATTCCTATCCAGCTCCATCCGCTAGTTTGCACGGACAGACCAGACCACCTATAAGATGAAAAAACAAATCATATCATGCTATTAATAAAATGAAATTTTTCCACTACATTCCATTCATCCCATTCCCATCCAGCTCCATCGGCTAGTTTGCACGGACAGACCAGACCACCTATAAGATGAAAAAACAAATCATATCATGCTATTAACTTTTTTTGTCTTCTCTCTACAGAATGTGATTCTTTCTCGAACTTTCTTCTTCTCTTTCTCCTTCCACTAAAATTTGAGATTCAGTCAACAATGTCAACCAGATACACAATATTTGCCCCAAAATTTTTCCACCACATTCCATTCATCCCATTCCCATCCAGCTCCATCGGCTAGTTTGCACGGACAGACCAGACCACCTATAAGATGAAAAAACAAATCATATCATGTTATTAATAAAATTAAATGAAAAAAGCATTTATAGTGAACTAATTAAACAAATCATATCATGCTATTAATAAAATTAAATGAAAAAAAACATTTATAGTGCACTAATTAAATTAAAATAATATGGTATATTAAAATAAATAATGTGAGAAACCTAAACTTCTAGGATGATCATACACTTCAAGAAAGAAATTATAAAGCCACTATACCATACTGCAGTAAACCCTCATGGAATCGCCGTTTTTTTTTAAATATAAGGCAAATACTGTGGTGATATCGTATCATTGGGCTCCGGCTTTAATAAGGAAGCATGATGCAGAATATATCCAACCACACCACTGGAAACAGAAGCGGAGAGGCCATCCGCAGGCTCCATGGGAAACCATTATCAGCACACCGCCTTGAACGAACTGACCTCACCTGGCGCTCAAATAGAAGGCATCAGCCTTCGCCCTGTGATCGCAACACTCCGGTAATTATTTTTCATCGTCCGTCGGTACTAGAGACTGGGCTATTCTCACCTCGCCGGACAAAACAGCGCCCAGATTTGGGCATTTTTGTCATCAGAGATCCGCAAGAAATAAAAAATGAGAAACAATTGAACGATCCTTCCACAAAAGCCAAAATGGAGCCGGGCCACAAGTAACAATCCACAATGAGGCAGACGGCTCCGCGCTGCTTTTAACACGCCACGCCTGTAAGGAAAATGTATCGAATCACACGCTTTTGGTGGCGCACTCATTAAATGCTTTACATCCGCAAGAATTAAATAATGAGAAACAGTTGAAGGATCCTGCCACAAAAGCCGAAATGAATCCGCGGCCACAAGTAACAATCCACAAGTTAGACTAGACGGCTCCGCGCTGCTTTTTAAGACGCCACGCCTGTAAGGAAAATGCATCCACCACTACATCGCACGCTTTTGTGACGCACTCATTAAATGCGAAGAAAAGCTGASAGATCCATCTTGATTCTTTACGCCGCCGGGATATATATCGGGCTCTCAGGATTGTGTTTTTATTATTATATAAAACCGAATGGGAATGCTCAAGTCTGCTATTTTGATTTTATATAGAATCCAATGGAACACTCCCGTCAACTTAAGTTTAATATGAAAAAACTCAAACAAAGATGAACCTATAGAAACCCTAAATAATTTTAAAACCGTTGGAAATAGGATAATACTTCTATATCTTAAAACAAATTTCAAATTTAAACTTGAAATTTGTACAAATTTCAAGTTTAAACTTATAACTTAGTTTAATATGAAAAAACTCAAACAAAGATGAACCTATAGAAACCCTAAATAATTTTAAAACCGTTGGAAATAGGATAATATTTCTATATCTTAAAACAAATTTCAAATTTAAATTTGAAATTTGTACAAATTTCAAGTTTAAACTTATAACTTATTCAAATATTAAGTTAAAGTAAACTTATAACTTATACAAATTTCAAATTTAAATTTATAACTTATTAAAATTTCAAGTTAAACTTATAACTTATGAATTTTTTGTTAATTTAAAAATATTTTTGATTTTTTTGATTGGAAATCATAAAAATATTTTAGATTCTTTGATTGGAAATCATTATTGTTATTTTTTTTATTCAAGTTAAATTTTTATAAATACATTAAATTATTTCTAATATAAAATTTGAAAAAATAAATAAATATCAAATTAAATAAAAACATAAATTGAAAGATTAAGGATTTGGTTTTTTTCAAGGTTTTTAGACTTTTGTTTTAAGTGATCTCATGTTTGGACATCAACACCACACCATATGGTTGAGCCAAATTGTTATTAGTACCATGTCCTACCTCCACACTCCTATAGGGTTTTAATGTTTTAGGGTTTGTGTTTCCTATCAACTGCCTTCATGTGTCTTATTAGTGATTCATGTGTCTTATTAGTGAGGTTATTGCCAAAAGCAAACCAAAAACAACATTATCAACCCTTTGAATCTATGGTGGTACCTTGATTTAGTGATTTAGTGATTTAGTGTATGTAATTTTTTGTGAAAAATGTGCAACTTACTTGTGCTTAGAGACACTGATAGGAGCAAATCATTTCTGACTAATATTAGAATGTAAGATAAAGACCTTAGACATTATGTAATTTTTCTACTTTGAAATTTCTCTTGTGTGAAAATAACAGAGTTGTTATGGTGGTCAATGTGGTTGGAGGAATAGGAGAAGTGAGGCAAAAGGGCACATAGACTTGGGACGTCGCTAGAATAGTCCTCACACCCTCATTGTACATGACCTACACAACTCCTCTAATAATTTTCAAGGGAATTTGAGGATACTTGTCTAACATCAATGCCTGAAGAAATGGAGCATATTGCAACTAGAAGATTCATATATTGCAACTAGAAGATTCATGTTCAGAAAACATCTTCTATCTTTGTTTTTAAATTATGACACTTTAGATAAAGTTAAGAATTTCAATTTTCAATATTATTTTTACAGAGAGTTTTCTTAAGGGTAGATATCATTTTGGTTGAATTAAAATTCATGAAAGAAGAGATGTTACCAAAGTTACACAAATTGTATCTACAATTGCAAAGAATATATATACATACTTTGAGGAGTGATGTTTTTTCCATTTAAAAATTGGAAAAACCCTTCTATATATATATATATATATATGGGAAAGAAAAATTCAAGGAAAGTGCCAAAACAATGATTAGAAAGCATATTTTATCCTTGCTTTGGGAAAAATCAATACTAAAAAAGGAGTGGAACGTTTTTAGGAGTGATGGTTAAGTAAAGTGCTTGCTCTAGCTCTATATATTCAACTAGTTAACTTATGTATATGAACGTTGCTTTCCATTTGGTACTTGTAAGCCATGCTTGTTATTATAAAAATATTTTTTCAACAAAGCATTATGTTAAAGTGGATGATCAACATTAACATTTTATTGACATTTCATATAACTATTCGCAGTTAGTTGGGGGAGAAATTGCAAGAAATGGAGAGGCAAAGATTTTCCATAATATACACTTTTGGTTATTTTCTATTATTATGTAAAAAATCATAATAAAAATTGCATTTTATAGTCATATGATAGGTTGAGGAGCATATGCAAGCTTAGTGAATGGTTACATGGGAGAGAGCTATCTTATTTTATTGAATTTTTTTATTTTATAAATGTAGTAACCAAAATGTTTAATGTGTCTTTGTTATATAAGAATCTTTATTTTTGAAGGTTTTATTTTTGCGTTAGAGTTTGGTTATGAAATTTCTTAATGCATATTTATGTGTATAAGCTAAAAAAAAATTCTAAGATAAGGATCTATAAATGGAGTCAAATCTGAATCTCCAAATTAGACCCAGAAGACTCATATTTTAATCAAGGCATAGTAAAACCCCAATCTGAGAAATTCAACGAGGGTGGCAGCACAACAGAACAAGTACCTCACACATAGAAAAGTCAGTTGTTATATGTCTTCTTCGTCACTTGGGAATACTATTTTTAAACATAAGCATGTAGCAACGAAGTCACAAAGGACTACCTGGTTTCTTCACGATATGGAAGACAAAATTATGGATTTCTCTAAAGATCCACTATAGGGTCATCAAATATAGTCCAATACAATGGATCTTAAGCTCAAATCTGAACCCCCTTCACTCAGAAGTATCAATCCTTGAATAAGCCCATTAGAGGAAGAAACCATAAAAATTTTGGGTGAGTTGGCAAGACAAAAAACCAATGGTCTAATTCCTAATGTGTTGGCATTGTGCAACACAAGGTCAAATAATTTGTTAAGCCATCATATCGACCTGCTTTGAAATCTTGGAAGGTATGGGGTGCATGATTTGAAAAGATAGGGTGTTTATTCCTACATGTGGAAACTGATGATTCTTTAGACCTACTTCTAGCTCCTTGCCCTCTTCGTTTCTTAGCAAGGAGTTTTATGTAAGTGTACAACTCAGACAAGGTTTCATCGAAGGTATGTTCATAAGTAATATGATGAGAAAAAGCCCCATTCTTGAACCTTTGGCATCCAACCAGGAAGGTTTGGGAGGAGGGAAAGCTAGGAAGAGACAAAAGTTTATTAAACATAAGATAGAGGTGGTAAACTTGCACTTAAGAGATAATATTAAATTGAATGAAGTTATGGAGCTTGAGGACTCAACCGTTGAGGTTTTCTTCCTGAGAAAACGTATGAATGGAAAATCCCTTAAATTTTGGACAAAAGAAACCTTCTCTATGGTACTAGGTTACTCCTCTCTCTACATGTTATTAGTTAAAGGTTGGATGATTTGGATCCTTAGGTCAACGAAGAATGTTGATAAACTTCTTCGGGCAAGATGGCACTGGGGCTTGCAATCACTCTCTCCTAAGAAGTGGCACCTAGAATTCGATGTCAATTAAGACCAAATGGGCTACTATATGATCTAGGTTGGGCTACCAAGTCTAACTATGATCCTATGGTCAAATAAACGCTTCGATGAAATTGGTAAAGCACAGGTCTCTTCTACAAAGTTGATAAATCTTACAGAGAGATACAAAATATGGGAATGGCAAGATTGTTAGTTGGATTGCCCCTCACAAATGGTCTATCTGACTATGCCACTATTATAAAAGGGCCATCTATTTACTATCAACCCTTGGACTATGAGGGGATCCCTTTCAGCTATAGAAGATATCATGTATACAGGCATTTGGCGAAGAAATGTCCTCTTTCGAATAAATAGAAAGTTTGGGTTTGTAAGGAGTCTAAAGAGTACAAGAGTATCCCTCAAAGCCCAAGGAATAAGTCTCCTCTAGAGGCTCTTCCTAAAGGTTGGTCAAATGTTAACCCTTTGTTGGAATTTCCATCCAAGGCAAATGAGAAAAACTTGGAGCACCCACTAGAGAAACAAAATAACTTCAAGACTAAATTGGGTAAGAAACTCTCTCATCTTTCTTTTGATATCCCAAAGAATGATGATTTTTATTTTGGTTAATGGGAGGTAGGGTTAATAGATATGAACCATGATCATAATTGTGACTTCCTTCCTATTTTATCTCGAACTAAAGAGGAAATACACCCTACCCTCATTCCCTTATATGGTTTGGGAGGGCCACTACCTCAGGCACCTGAAATCTCTGAGAACTATCATGTTCAGTCACTTGAAAAAGATACCCATAGTGGCTCACAAGTGTTAAGCCCTAAAATTGTGGCACATTACCCCTTAATTGGGGCATATTAGATTAGTATTGTTATTTTTTTATGTCGTTTTGGGTCCATTAGTTGTAATTATACCTCCTAATATTCTATATATACCAAGGAGACCTTTTCATTTGGAATCATGTTGTATTTGTGAATTCATATGATGTATAAGGAGGTTTCACCCTTGAAGAGGCTTATTATATGAATTTATCTCTTTATCAAGGCATTGAGTGCTTATTCTAAGGTTTCTATGCTATTATCACTCTGTAATTTCTAAGGTTTAAAAAGAAATAAGCAGAGGTAACCACAAAACCACTTTTGAAGCTGGGATCTAGCCATGTCGGCCTCAGAGAGGGATCTCTCTATTTGATTTAGCTATGTTCTTATGAAATTCTAGGCTAGTTATGAAAGTATTGGGTTTGATTTTTAAATCGGTTTGGCAAGAACAACAAGGGAAAGCCATTGGGCAATGGATTCAGGTTTATTTGTAATCAAGTCAGATCTATAGGCAACACTTACAGGGCAAGATAGGCACCTTTGTTGGATTCTTAAGATTGATAAGTGATTTGAAAGAAAATGTGAGGGGATCAGATTATACCAGAGCAATTAAGAACTCTCGACATAACCCTCAATCAGAAAACATTGAAATTATTCAAAGTAAGAAACATAGTGTATATCAAAACAAATTATGTTCTTCAATTTTCTATTGAATAATTCATATTGTATGGATAACATAAGAATAACAACAAAAACATAGATACAAAGACACATGCACTTCACCAACATAAGTGGCATGATAATCCTGTAATTGATGCAACTATATTACTGAAGTTTGATCAAAGGAGGCTCTGTGAGTTGCTTTACATCAATGAGTCTTCCCATCTCCAAATGTTCCCACCCATTTTACATCAAAATCACAAACATATGTAGGAAAGATCATCCCCCAGGCTCAGGAGGTCGAATCTAATTGATTTCCCAAAAATAGCAGCATGTTACATTAAAATTTGGAACTGTATTCCCCAAAAATAGACCAAACTGCTTCAAACAATAGTGCTGCAATTATGAGTTTGTATCTTTCAAATCATGACAACTGTGTAAAATATGGAGGAGGTTGTTTTATATCATCTTGTTCTGAGCAAAAACCTCTCTCTGGTTTTTGAAATTCATCTCCATCTAATCGAGCTCTGTGTTTGAAAAATATGTGTCAAACAGAAAAATCATGAATCCCGAAAAATAGGGCTCAAAGATGCTCTTGATTCTCCCAAGTGGGGCAACAAGAAAGAAAGCTTCACATTATCAATGGGACATCAAGGAATCCTTTGTTCCTTGGATAGAACGAACTAGCCTGAATGGATTGATATTCATTCTAGCTTCACCACGTAGTCAGCCATATATTTATAAGTGGTCCAACATAAACCTAATCTCTTTATTTACCCGCAGCCAACCCCCTACGCGTATTAAAGGCGTAGCTCCAGCCTTGAATTCATGGGAGTTTCTCAAGCCAACCAACCTTTCTTTGTTCTAGGGAAGGAAGAACCTTGCCAGTCTCAAGAATAACATCTATGAGAAATATTAGAGAGGTTATTGTTATTTGGCTCGTGCTGAGCAAAAAAAAAATTCGGTTTCTCAAAATCCCTCCTAATTTGCCCGAAAATCGCATCGGAAAAACACTGGTCGAAATGGGTAAAAAACGGTTTTTGAATTGGGGAAAGTGGTATTTCGCAGAGGAGGAAGTGGTATTTCGGAGGGGGGTAGAGTGGTAAGTGGTTTAGGAAAGGGGGGGGATCCGAAATGATAGGGAGGTGACAAGTGGCGGGGTGGAAACCACTTTTCAGAGCCCCCCCTTGTTAAAGTTCGGATCGCAGGGGGCCTGAAATACATTATAGGGCATTGATTTGATTTGTTTTGGGATATGTGCTTAGAGGTGAGTTTTAAAGTTTTTGTTTTTTATGGTTTTGTTTTATAAGTTTTTTTTTTATTATTTATAATGTTTAATTTTTATTTGTTTTAATTTTTAATTGTTGTTTAGTTTTGTTTTAAGTGTTTTTATTTTCTTTGTTTTATTTATTTGTTTTTAATTGTTTAATATTTTAATTATGGTTTGTTTCTTTTTTTTATATGATTTTGTTTAATATCTTTCTTTTTTTTATATTTTTTTGTTTGATTTATATATATATATATATATATATATATATATATATATATATAATTGTTTTAATTTTAATTTTAATAATGTTTTTTAGTTGTTTTATTTTTTTTGTTTTTTTAAATTAAAATTATTATTACTTACTCACAATTATTTATTTATTAAAAAAAGTTATTTATTAATTATTTTAATCTATGATTCAAACTATCACTTATTACCCTAATCTAATTACTAACTTACTAATTTCTTATTAATTTAATTAGTTATTAAACTAATCAAAATTTTATTTAATTATTTATCCTAGGTTATTTAACTTTGATTTATTCACAAAAGATTGGCGGTAGAAAGGTGGCCATTAAGATAAATGGACAGGGGAGTGAGTGGCACAACAATGAATGAAAGATTGGGCAAAAATGGATGAAGGGGCAAAGACATCCGAGGAAACAAGGCAAGTCATGAGCTTTCATGAGAGCAACAACATATAAAAACTGAATAATCATACTTCCTATAATTTATAGGACCCTAACATAGGCTCCAAAGGGGGATGGCATCTCTTTTAAGAGCTGTGAAGAATCACAGATCTCTAAATATGCAGACCAGTGCCTTATCTATTGGGTTGATCCCAAAACTTTATTCTGCAACCTGTACTTGTTTTGATCCTTCAACTAAAACCAAATCAAACTGAAGACTGAAAAAAAAAAATCTGAAAGGAATGCTCAAAGAGATGAGCTTATTTGCACATTGTTATCTACCCTACACTCCTAAAAGTCATGTTGAATCAAATAATACAAAAATGCCAATGAAGCCAGTCAAGTAGTTGTTGAAACAAGTGGACTACTTAACTGCTTGTTAGCACAATGAAAAGGACAACTTGACCTTTTGTCCACAAAATCAAAATTGCAAAGTGTAATGGCAACTGAACATGATTGATCATTTAAGTTGAAAAAATATTCCATGTAGTCTGATATGGGATCATGAAAGACACGAACTATTTCTTGACTTTCAACAAATTTATGGTCATAATTGGGTATGGCATATATGCTTTTTATATCATTATACAGTTCTTGATATGACTGCAAATTTTGTGATGAACTTTCTAATGAGACTCATCAAGTCTATATGATAAATTCTTTTAAGCTCATAGCTAGCTAATGGAACAAGACTTTGACTACACAGATCATCCAAAACATCAACTATTGGATCTTGTAGAAACTGAGACGACTGCTACAATGAAAGTTCATAATTTTCTATGTGCTTATCATTCAGGACGTGATCACGATTCTTCTTCAAAAACTGAAATGAATTAAAGCTTAATGGTATAAAACTATTTTGCATTAACTCATAATCTGTTTCCGGCTCTAAGCTTTCATATGGGAATTAAAACTCAAGGTAGCTTATCAGCTGCAATTTTGGAGCAAGAACAACTTCTATATCATGAAAGACCTCCACAATTAATTCATCATAAATTTCTCCATTCCTATTGTTGACAACTTGTTGGTCTGCGTGCTTATAGATTTCTCTTAGAAATTGGAATGAGGCAAGACACGAAGGCAAAGAACTTACTTGCAAATTTTTTGCATTTTCCTCATTGCTATCATAATTAATATGCACAAGATGATTGTCATATTTGAGTTGTTGCAACTGAGCTTCTTCCTCCAAAAAATAGGTTGTTGATTGCTTTGAAGAGTCAACCTTGATGTATTCATCATCATATTGATCATACTTGGGTAGATCATCCATATAAGAAATGTCATCAAGCATACAGATTAGATCAACTGATTGCTCCTGCAAAAGTTGATTTTGAGTTTCATCTTTGTCCATGGCATGAAGTGAATACATAAAACAATCATTTTCATATCTATGATACCAAGGATAAGCAACAAAATGTTTACGAACAACGACCCTTTCTTTTTCTGCAAAAAATGGAACATGGTGTTTTTGAACAACAAGTTGATCTCTCATGATAATATTTTGCATCATCTCTTTCATTGTGCTTGAGAGAATGTCTAGTTTCACTTCTGTAGATGTCAGATGCTCATCTATGTTTTCCTTTTCTTCTGCCTTCAACTTTGACTTTTTGATCAACAAATTAGCTTCTACACCTATTGCACTATTCTTCATTTCTTCAAGTGTGGTAGTATTCCTTTCTCTTAAATGGAATGCTATTTATGGATCAAAGGCATCTGGGTAGTGTAAGAGAGCTAAAACAGGAGGAGGCTTTATATTAGTAGGCATTGAATGTTAGACTTGATTGAACATGGCTGAAAAGTGTTGCATTGTTTCTCCTGGTTGTCTTTTCAAATGATCATATTCTTCTAAAATGATAAAAAGATTCCTCTTGATCACCCATTTATTAAGGAAGACTTTCACAAAGTGATTGAAATCACAAATTCTTGCAGCTGAATTTTTTTTGAACCATTCCTTAGCTTTACCTTGCAAAGATAGAGCAAAAATCATGATATAGACATCATCTTCTTCAACCTCAAAAAGGTCAAGAAAATGTTCAAAACCCTAAATGTGTTTTTCAACAGTGATGTTACCTTATTCTCCATCGAACCTAGGAATATATTTTTAATAATTTGCAGGGAAATCATGGAGTATAGGAGGTAAGACAAGAGGCTTGTATCTATCTGGAATTTTAACAGGTGTAGGAGTATGTACAGGAATTGTAAAATTAGGCTTAATCTTTTGAGGCTCATCGGGTTGAATATGATCAACATAAGTTTCAGCAGTATGGTCTTGAACATGACCAAGAAAAGAGAAGAAATAATAAAAAAATATGCCTATTATGTCTTGGATAAAGTTCCAACTTGAATACTTGATCTTTCGAGATTGTCTTGTCATGTTTTAAGTTCTTCCTCCAGTGGAGTCTTTGAATGGAAACTGATTTGGAGTTGCCAGGTATATGATTCAACCTTCTTGTGTCTGATCACTGTCCACCATCAACAATCAGATATGTATCTTGATACAGTTCTTTGAGGAACATGAAATGTTTAGATCCCCAGTATGGTCGCCACTATGTTATCACTATGTAATTTCTAAGGCTGAAAAAGAAATAGGTAGAGGTAACCACAAAAACACTTTTGAAGTTGGGATCTATCCATGCCAGCCTTAGAGAGGGATCTCTATATCTGGTTTAGCTATGTTCTTATGAAAATTTAGGCTAGTTATGAAAGTACTGGGTTTGTTTTTTAAATTGGTTTGGCAAGAACAACAAGGGAAAGCCATTGAGTGATGGATTCAAGCTGAGTTGTAATCAAGTCAGATATATAGGAAATAGTTATAGGGCAGGATAGGCACATTTTTTGGATTCTTAAGATTGATAAGTGATTTGAAAGAAAAGATGATGGGATCATATTATACTAGAGAAATTAAGAATTATAGTCATAACCCTGAAGCATAAAACATTGAAATTATTCAAAGTCAGAAACAAAGTGTATATAAAAACAAATTTTGTTCTTCAATTTTCTATTGAATAATTTAGAATGTATGGATAACAGAAGAATAACAACAAAAACATAGACACAAATACAGATGCACTTCACCAACATAAGTGACACAAGAATCATGTAATCGTTGCAACTGTATTACTGAACTTTGATCAAAAGAGGCTCTGTGAGCTGCTTTACATCAATGAGTCTTCCCATATCCACATGTTCCCACCCATTTTACATCAAAATAACAAATATATATAGGAAAAATCATCCCCCAGGCTCAAGAGGTCAGATCTAATTTATTTCCCAAAAATAACAACCTGTTACATTAAAATTTGGAACTGTATTCCCCAAAAATAGACCAAACTGTTGCAAAACATAGTGCTACAATTATGAGTTTGTATCTTCCAAATCATGACAGATGTGTAAAATCTAGAGGAGGTTTTTTTATATCATATTGTTCTGAGAAAAAACCTCTCTCTATTTTTTGAAATACACCTCCATCTGATTAGGATCTGCGTTTTAAAAAGATGTGTCAAACAGAAAAATCATGAATCCCGAAAGATAGGGCTCAAAGATGCTCTTTATTATCCCAATATGCAACAGATATGAGAAATATGAGAGAGGTTATTGTTATTTGGCCCATTTTGAGAAAACACCTCTTTCAGTTTCTCAAAACCTCTCCTGGTTTTCCCGGAAATTGCCTCGGAAAAATACTGGTCGAAATGGGTAAAACACGGTTTTTGAATTGGGGAAAGTGGTATTTCAGAGGGGGGGTAGAGCAGTAAGTGGTTTAGGAAGGGGGGTCTGAAATTATAGGGAGGTGAAAAGTGGCGGGGTGGAAACCACTTTTTCAGATCTATATATATGAAGAATCATAAAACAATCATTTTCAGATGTATGATACCAAGGATAAGCAACAAAATGTTTAGGAACAATGACCCTTTCTTTTTCTACAAAAAATGGAACATGGTGTTTTTGAACAACAAGTTCATATCTCATGATAATCTTTTGCATCATCTCTTTCATTATGCTTGCGAGAATGTCTAGTTTCACTTCTATAGATGTCAGATGCTCCTCTGTGTTTTCCTTTTCTTCTGCCTTCAACTTTGACTTTTTGATCAACAAATTATCTTCTACACCTATTGCAATGTTCTGCATTTCTTCAAGTGTGGTAGTATTCCTTTCTCTTAAATGAAATTCCATTTCCGGATCAAAGGCATCCAGGTAGTGTAAAAGAGCTAAACTAGGAGGAGGCTTTATATCATCAGGCATTGAATGGTAGACTTGATTGAAAATGGCTGAAAAGTGTTGCTCTGTTTCTCCTGGTTGTCTTTTCAAATGATCATATTATTCTTAAATGAGAAAAATATTCCTTTTGATCACCCATTTATTAAGGAAGACTTTCACAAACTGATTGAAATCACAAATGCTTGCAGCTGATTTTTTTTTGAACCATTCCTTAGCTCTACCTTTCAAAGATAGAGCAAAAATCATGATATAGACATCATCTTCTTCAACCTCAAAAAGGTCAAGAAAATGTTCAAAACCATGAATGTGTTTTTCAGCAGTGATGTTACCATATTCTCTGTCGAACCTAGGAAGATATTTGTAATAATTTGCAGGGAAATCATGGAGTATAGGAGGTAAGAGAAGCGGCTTGTATCTATATGTAATTTTAACATGTGTAGGAGTATGTACAATAACTATATAATTAGGCTTAATCTTTTAAGGCTCATCAGGTTGAATATGATCAACATAAGTTTCAACACTATGGTCTTGAATAGGATGAGGAAAAGAGAAGAAATAATAAAAAATAAAGCCTATTATGTCTTGGATAAAATTCCAACTTGAATACCTGATCTTTCCAGATTGTCTTGTCATGTTTCAGGTTCTTCCTCTAGTGGAGTCTTTGAATTGAAATTGATTTAGAGTCGATTGGAGTCGCCAGGTAGATGATGCATCCTTCTGGTGTCTAATCACTGTCCACCATCAAAAATCAGATATGTATCTTGACACACTGCTCTGAGGAACATGAAATGTTTAGATCCCCAATATGGTTGTCATTATGTTATCATTCTGTAATTTCTAAGGCTAAAAAAGAAATAGGCAGAGGTAACCACAAAACCACTTTTGAAGCTGGGATCTAGCCATGCCAACCTCGGAGAGAGATCTCTCTATATGATTTAGCTATGTTCTTATGAAATTTTAGGCTAGTTATGAAAGTATTGGGTTTGATTTTTAAATTGGTTTGGCAAGAACAACACAGGAAAGCCATTAGGCAATGGAGTCATGCTGAGTTGTAATCAAGTCATATCTATAGGAAATACTTACAGAGAAGGGTATGCATCTTTGTTGGATTCTTAAGACTGATAAGTGATTTGAAAGAAAAGGTGAGGGGATCAGATTATACCAGATAAATTAAGAATTATGGACATAACCCTCAAGCAAAAAACATTGAAATTATTCAAAGTCAGAAACAGAGTGTATATCAAAACAAATTTCGTTATGCAATTTTCCATTGAATAATTCAGAATGTATGGATAACATAACAATAATAGCGAAAACATAGACACAAAGACAAATGCACTTCACCAACATAAGTGACACAAGAATCATGTAATTGTTGCAACTGTATTACTGAAGTTTGATCAAAGGAGGCTATGTGAGCTGCTTTACATCAATGAGTCTTCCCATATCCACATGTTCCCACCCATTTTACATCAAAATCACAAATATATATATATGAAAAATCATCCCCGAATCTCAAGAGGTCGGATCTAATTGATTTCCCAAAAATCACAGCCCGTTACATTAAGATTTGGCACTGTGTTCCCCAAAAATAGACCAAACTGCTGCAAAACATAGTGCTAAAATTATGAGTTTGTACCTCCCAAATCATGACAGATGTGTAAAATCTAGAGGAGGGTTTTTTTATATCATCTTGTTCTGAGAAAAAACCTCCCTTTGTTTTTTGAAATTCATCTCCATCTGACGAGGATCTACGTTTGAAAAAGATGTGTCAAACAGAAAAATCATGAATCCCGAAAAATATGGCTCAAAGATACATTACACGCCATTGGTTTGATTTGTTTTGGGATACGGGGAGATAAGTTTTAATGGTTTTGTTTTATACATATTTTTTATTTTGTTTTATGTTTTATTAGTCCCTGCCAAAGGCTTGGGACTAATAGCGATGAGTTCATCATTGACTGGCTATTAGTTTAGGGTTGACTTTAGATTTTTGTTTTATATCAAATGTGTAACATAGGAAATCAAAATATGTATTTTTTTAATAATAATAAAAAATATTGTTCTAACATTTGATTGGATAATATCTTTCAAGTGTTATTGTAGGCTTCACGTAAATCAATGTATAAGTTTGACAAGGAAACCCTGTATTTATTAGAGCCTGTTGTACTGCATTGCAGAAGTCTTATCTCTTGCATGTGTTGGAGAGACTGGGATTTAGTTTGACCAGAATGGGATTTAATTTGAAATCCGAGAATGGATTCCGGCCACCAGGGGCTTAGGTGGGGATTGTAAGGTCAGCGGCAGAAACACCCCGAACACCCCTGCAAAGACCTCCTCAAAGAAGCAACAACAATCCAAGAGCTCATCAGACCAGAATTCTGAGAGAAATCCTAATCCCAGAGATGAGAATTCCCCTGCGGTGACCCAAAAGAAGTTCTTTGTAAACCCTGACAAGCCCCCGAGGAAACTGAGCCCGAGCCCGATGGCTAGAATGAGGTTATCATCTCCTTCTGGACTGAGTAAATCCCAGAGTGAGGCCGACGAGATGTCGGAACTAGGCCTAGATAACCCAGATCTTGGTCCATTCCTGCTCAAGCTTGCAAGAAACATGATAGCCTCTAGGGATAATCCTTACAAGGCACTGGAATGCGCTGTGAGAGCTTCGAAATTATTCCAGAAGTGTGCATATGGGAAGCCCAGCTTGGAATTGGTGATGAGTTTGCATATTCTGGCTGCAATTCACTGCAGTTTGGGTCAATATGAGCAGACAATTCCTGTTTTGGAGAGGTTTATCGAAGTTCCTGTATTGGAGGAAGGGTCGGAGCATGCTCTTGCCACGTTTGCAGGGCGTATGCAGCTGGGTGATACATATGCCATGTTGGGTCAGCTTGATAATTCTATAGAATGCTATAAATCTGGTTTGGAAATTCAGAAACAGGTCCTGGGAGAGATGGATCCGAGAGTCGGAGAGACTTGTCGGTATCTGGCTGAAGCCCATGTTCAAGCAATGCAGTTTGATGAGGCTGAGAAGCTCTGTAAACATGCTCTGGATATACACAAAGAGCACAGCACCCCAGCTTCCCTCGAAGAAGCAACTGATAGAAGGCTAATGGCATTGATTTGTGATGGGAAAGGAGACTATGAAGCGGCCCTGGAGCATTTGGTCTTGGCCAGTATGGCTATGATCTCGAATGGTCAAGAGTCAGAGGTGGCGTCGATAGATTGCAGTATTGGAGATACCTATCTCTCTTTGGGCAGATATGATGAAGCTGTTTTTGCTTATCAGAAATCCCTTACTGTGCTGAAATCTACGAAAGGCGAGAACCATCCTTCTTCTGCTGCAGTATTTGTCCATTTGGCAGACCTATACTACAAAACAGGGAAACTAAGGGAATCTAAAACATACTGTTAGAATGCTCTCAGAATTTATAATAAGCCTAGCGTAGGGCACCCTCCTGAAGATATAGTTGGTTGATTGACAGAGTTGTCTGCAATTTATGAAGCGATGAGTGAACTTGAACAAGCTATTCGCCTTCTCCAAAAGGCTCTAAAGATTTTGGATGATGCTCCTGGTCAGCAGAGTGCAATAACAGGCATTGAAGCACAGATGGGAGTGATTTAGTATATTTTAGGAAAGTATGGCGAGTCTTATTCGTCATTCAAAAGTGCAGTGGCAACGCTGAGGGCAAGTGGGGAGAGGAAATCTTCCTTCTTTGGAGTCGTCTTGAATCAAATGGGACTAGCATGTGTCCAACGTTATGCCATAAATGAGGCTGCAGATTTGTTTGAAGAAGCCAGGAGTATCTTGGAAGAAGTCTCTGGTCAGTATCATCCAGATACTCTTGCAGTATATAGCAATCTGGCTGGAACATATGATGCAATGGGCAGGTCAATAGATGTAGTCTTTGTTTCAAATTTTTCTTTTGATTGGCCCAACAACATTTCTACTTCCAAATTGATTTTTTACATGCTCTTACAGTTCCTATTGTATTTTTTGCATTTTTCTAGGGCATCGTGTGCTTCTCAATAGATCTATTTGATTTTAAATCACTCATATGCTGGATTCAATGGTCATTTGTGCATCTGAATATATATTTTGGGTAATGAGTTTCTAACATGATAGGTCCCATGGTTTCATTTTATACTGAATTATTGTTTAACCATGGAATATGCTTGCTTTGTTAACGGTCAAGGAATCAGAACAGATAGGGTGATGCTCTATGTGTTGCTTTGAGATATCTTAAAAAAATTGGTCAAGTTAAAGAATTTGTGTGTTCCAGATGCAAAAATTGTCTCCTTTGTTTGATATCCTTGCCTTCGTGTGTGTGGGGGGATGGGCTGAGGGCATATGCAGTGTTTTCAGCTTTTGTGAAATTCATTTATGTACCACCATATTTCTTCTGTATATAGACTGGGTGATGGTGTCTATATTGTTTTGTGCTTCTCAAAGTTTGATTCCTGGTAATTGACTCTGATGTCTGTGGATGTTATCTGGAATCAAATCACTATGTAAATATTCTCTCGGTATTTATGAAGTTTGATTGATGATCTTTGCACCTTTTTGGGCTTCTTTGATTTGATTGAGGAGTGCAGCTGCTTACTGAGTCAATAAGCTAGATGTGATTCACAAACAATTAATGGTCTCTACTGTAGTTATGTATATTGATTAGTTGAGTTTGAGTGCACCGACTAAGCTCCTTTAGAATTGTTTCACAAATATATGTGCAACCTTTGTATATATAGATTAAACAATGTTTTCCTGATTAATTTGATAATGTTAGTCTGTTAAAGTTTCTATGTATGTGTGAATCAGATTGTCGGGTTTTTGCAGCTCCTTTGAAATTGTGAACCATGTGTGTGTAAGAGCCAAATTGCAATTGCTTAAATTGTGAACCATGTGCGTGTAAATTTTCAAGCAAGGTCACTGCTTATCATGGATACCATATTTTTGTCTAATATTATTTTCTCGTAAAATTGCATTTTGGTATGTGTGTACCTCCCAAGCCATAGTCAAAATGCCATTGTCTTATAATTAGTTCTTTTACTTATTGGAGTTTACAGAATGGTTTATTATACATTTTGAATAACAAACAACCCTCAATTATTATCTTTTGAAAAAAATTATTCATTACTTCTGCATTTAGTTATATTAAATTTTATTGTTCAACATGTATTTCCCAACCAACTCGGTAGGGACTGTGTTGCCATGCAACCCTTGTTTATAATGTTTCGTTTTTATTTTTATTTTTATTTGTTGTTTAGTTTTGTGTTTTGTGTTTTCTTTGTTTTATTTATTTGTTTTTAATTGTTTAATATTTTAATTATGGTTTGTTTCTTGTTTTTTTTCTATGATTTTGTTTAATATCTTTATTTCAATTGTGTATATATTTTTAATTATTTAATTCTTTTAATTTTAATTTTAATTAATTTTAATTGTTTTATTATTTTAAGTTAAAATTATTATTACTTACTCACAGTTAATTATTTATTAATTATTTTAATTTATTATTCAAACTATCACTTATTACCCTAATATAATTACTAACCTACTAATTTATTATTAATTTAATTAGTTATTAAACTAATAAAAATTTTATTTAATTATCTATCCTAGGTTATCTAACTTTGTTTTATTCAAGGAAGATTGGTGAGAGAAATGTGGTCAGTAAGATAAATGGACAGGGGAGTGAGTGGCACAACAATGAATGAAAGATTGGAGAAAAATGGATGGAGGGGCAAAGTCATCCGAGGAAATGAGGCAAGCCGAGAGCTTTCATGAGAGCAACAACAGATAGAAACTAAATAATCAGACTTCCTAAAATTTATAGGACCCTAGCATATGCTATTTTAATATTCGGTTCTTAACATTTGGTATCAGAGCTAGACAATCCTTAAGACTCGCTTCTTCAAAACAAGTCTTCTTGGCATTTTCACTACAAATTTTTTTTCTGGAAGGTTTCAGTATCAAGAATTTCTATGGTGTAGAGGAAACATATAGAGCTAACTTGGGTACAAATTTCAGATATTGGTTCTTTATATTTTTGGAGATACATTCTATTCACATTAGGGTTTTTGATTGGTCCTGAAACTAGTATGAAACATGTCTTTTTGGAATTTTCGCTCCTAATTTTTTTCGGCTTGGTTCCAGGTTCTGAAATTTTTATAGTAGGAAGGAAGAATAGTGAAGTATATTGTGCAAAAATTGAAACCATTGATTCATTGTACTTTGAAATATATTCTCCGAGGAAATTAGGGTTTTTGGTTGGTCCATATTTCAGTCTAAAACACGTGTTCTTTGGAAAACTATTATATCTGAAGCTACAGACCTCCAAATTTTATGAGAGATATTCCATTGATTAGGGTACGGACTGAAGTTTTACTGATACAAATTTCAAGTTTTGAAGTCAAGACAGTGACACATGGCAGTTCGTACAAGTTCACTCTCCTGAAAGGGAAAAAACCCAACACATCTTGGGAAAGTTATCATAAAATTCTCTTGGAGAATCCAATCTTGGTCTAACCTGTGGGGTTGGAAAGAAGACACATCAGGATACCTCAGGACACAAATTTAGACTTGGAAGGGCTGAAATTGCATAGCTATAGTAGAAGAAAGGTTGACTACTAGAACAATCTCTAAATCATGGTTTTAAAAGGTGGGTTTTTGTTTTTTGGAAATTTGCATATCTTTTGAATAGAAGATCCAATTGGGATGATTCAAAAAGTGGAATAAAGTGGGATAAAAGGAGTATCACATAAAATTGGGAGAATCTTAGGGATTTTTAGGTACATACATATTCTGACATCTCTAAACGTAGGAGTTGTTGTTACTTGTCAGCGCTACAACCCGAGGACAGTGTGGTTCTTCCACGTACGTAGAGTATATCGAAAGGCCCTTTTCGAATGGTTGCGCATTATATATCACTACTATGGATAAGAGATCCCACGTACCTGGCATATATTGGGATACCCCCTAGAATCATGAGACCAACTGAGTAAACCATTTGGTCATCTTGTTGCTATAGTACATCGAGAACAACACTCGGGGAGGTCACTCTCTAGTAGCAGGGTAGTCGAATAGTATGACTAAGGGCATGGCCAAGCCTCCTTTGTTAGTGCCCTGAGATATTGGGACAAGTACTACTATTGGACCCCGCACATATATCAGAGAGCTATAACACTTGGCACTCCCTTGTCTGTGAGGACCTTTGCCTAAGCCAATTAGGAATTCCTACCTTGTAGTGATACTTGGCGAACATGCCTCCAAAAAATGGAACTTCTACACTAGATAATCCCTCAGAAAGTCCTACTTGGACTCTTGATGAAGGTGAAGAAATGTGGAAGGAAATAGATGATTTACAAAAGAAGACAATAACAAAAGATGAACTACAAAGGATTATGGATTCAACTGAAGCTAAGCTAGAAGTGATGATGGATACTAATATTGATGGCTTAAAAGGGGAGATCATGGAAGGGTTGAAAAATTTGCTAATAGAGAGGCCATCTAAAAGTGACAATGTATCCCATGAAATTCATGATGAGGACACAAGGAAGATGAATCAAGATTGGAGAAACTACAACTTTGGGTTGAAGACCAACCACTTTCCCAAGATCGATATGAGAAAATTTGATGGGAAGGATCCAATCACATGGATACTCTAGATGGAGCAGTTCTTTGATCTACATGATGTGCCGCACACAAAAGGTACCAATTCCATCCTTATATTTAGAACCTAATCAATTTGTGTTGTATTGATGGATTTTTTCTCACAAATCACTTGTCACTTGGACAATTTTTACGGAAGAAATGATAGCACACCGTGAGGATACAAGGAGCAATACCTTCTTCAGCCAATTGATAAATCTCAAGCAAAAGGGTTCAGTTGCAGAGCACATTGAGAAATTCCAAAGATTGAATGTAAAGGTAACAAATATTCCAAATGAGCACTTGATTGATGTCTTCATAGGAACTTTAAAGGATAACATTCAACATGAGGTTCTCCTTTGGGAACCCAAATCATGGGAGAATGCGTTTAGGGTGGCGAGAAATGTTGAAAGTAAAAATTTGGCTATGGCTACTAGAAGGACAACCTGTAACATCCCCCAAAAAATAAATTATTTTTAAAAATCTGAAATTGCTTAGGAAAATTATTTCCGTTTTTAGTAAATTCAAAATTGGAAAATTATTGCCATTTATGAAAATTCCAAATTTCGAATTTAGTTAATTGTAATTGATGATTATGACTGTTGGGGAGAGATCTGATTTGACCCAACTAACTATTTGACTATGACACTTGTATGAAACAAAATATTTTATATGTATTGATGATGGACAAATGGAACAACCGGGCTTAAATCAACTAACCATGACTCCATGAGATGGGAACATGTTGGAACTAACTTAGGGCTGAATATGACAAGTGGCAAATCGGGAACTTGGCCATTGGCAACCCCTGAAAATCAAGGATTTGGAAAGCTGCGAAAATTTCAAAGGGGAAAAAGACCTAGGCACAATTGCTTTTGGATATATAACATATGGGAGGAGGCAAGACACCGCCTAATATGTCGGGGAGAGGAATGATCTCTTGTTGTTATGAACACTATTTTCTGAGTGTGAGGCAAGGAGAAGCTACTTAAATTGAAAGACTTTTGTTGAGGAGGAGTTCTGAGTTCGCCCTCATGGATTCATGGTCAGACTAGGGGGTGAACGGGACAAGTGAATTGGTTGTTTTGTTCTAAGGTTGGGAGGAACTTGGTTTTTCCATTTGTTGTTAAAAAATTATTCAAATATGTTTATCTACTCCTTCTCTATTCAAATGTTATTGGAATTATTCGCTGATGGGATTTCATCTATTTAAATATGAATGAGGCACTCTGTTTTATTAAATTCTGAAGGAATGAAGTGAAATGTAGGATAAACCATTTCAATTTAATTATAACTGTTGAGCAAACCTTTCTAAGTATCTTGGCTGGAATGAAATCGAATCATGGAAATGTATTAGGAATTATAGTTGTGTTAAATAGAATATTATTTCGTTATACTGTGCTAGAAATCACTACCAGATCGGTGAACCATATACATTTGGTTATTTCCATTTGCAAGTAAACATTAGACTGCGCGAATACTATTCTGGAAGTAAATATATGATCAAAACCGTCTACAGGGTAATCCCTTAATTCTAGACGGATTGCCCTAC
>JZKD02S1869381.1:838830-864663 GCA_000966675.3 Picea glauca | reverse complement strand
GAGAATGTGTTTAGGGTGGCGAGAAATGTTGAAAGTAAAAATTTGGCTATGGATACTAGAAGGACCACCTGTAACATCCCCCAAAAAATAAATTATTTTTAAAAATCTGAAATTGCTTAAGAAAATTATTTTCGTTTTTAGTAAATTCGAAATTGGAAAATTATTGTCATTTATGGAAATTCCAAATTTCAAATTTAGTTAATTGTAATTGATGATTATGACTGTTGGGGAGAGATCTGATTTGACCCAACTAACTATCTGACTATGACACTTGTATGAAACAAAATATTTTATATTTATTGCTGATGGACAAATGGAACAACCAGGTTAAAATCAACTAACCATGACTCCATGAGAGGGGAACATGTTGGAACTACCTCAGGGCTGAATATGACAAGTGGAAGATCGAGAATTTAGCCATTGGCAGCCCCTGAAAATCGGGGATTTGGAAAGCTGCGAAAATTCCAAAGGGGAAAAAGACCTAGGCACAATTGCTTTTGGATATATAACATATGGGAGGAGGCAAGACACTGCCTAGTATGTTGGGGAGAGGAATGATCTCTTGTTGTTATGAACACTATTTTCTGAGTGTGAGGCAAGGAGAAGTTACTGAAATTGAAATACTTTTGTTGAGGAGGAGTTCTGAGTTCGCTCTGATCGATTCATGGTCAAGCTAGGGGGTGAACGGGACAAGTGAATTGATTGTTCTGTTCTAAGGTTGGGAGGAACTTGGCTGTTCCATTTGTTGTTCGAAAATTGTTCAGATATGTATATCTACTCCTTCTCTGTTCAAATGTTATTGGAATTATTGGCTGATAGGATTTCATCTATTTAAATATGAATGAGGTACTCTGTTTTATTAAATTCTGAAGGAATGAAGTGAAATGTAGGATAAACCATTTCAGTTTAACTGTATCTGTTGAGTAAACCTTTCTAAGTTTCTTGGCTGGAATGAAATCGAATTATGGAAATGTATTAGGAATTATAGTCGTGTTAAATAGAATACTATTTCATTATATTGTGCTAGAAATCACTACCAGATCGGTGAACCATATACATATGGTTATTTCCGTTTGCAAGTAAACATTAGACTGCGCGAATACTATTCTGGAAGTAAATCTATGATCAAAACCGTCTACAGGGTCATCCCTTAATTCTAGACGGATTGCCCTACCAATTTAATCACTGTTGGAATTGATTACATACAATAGGAAGTAATTGTGTGTGTGTGTAAATAACTACACAAAACTGCAGAATTCATTCTAAATGCCAGTGTATGCATATCCAACAGGTGCTAAAAATATAATGGAAGACAAACAATCTAACTAGTCATAAATGCATTTCTGGAAATGAATGATAGAATGCGAACAATCAAAATAGTCATAAACGCATTTCTGCAAAATGAAATAATGGGAAGCGAACAACCTAACTAATCACAGTTGAATTTCTGGAAATGAAATGATGGAAAGAAAATAACCTTCCTAGTCACAAGAAGACCTGGAAAGGAAAATAATATAAGAGTAAACGAATAGGCTAGCAGATGGCATGGATTGGCTAGGGTTCGAACGGAAGGTCTCTCAGCGACGAAACCCCCAACAACTCGATAGGAATAAGGGCGGCACAGTCGAGGAGGTGGCAAGGATTTCCCTAGCCACTTCCCCTCTCGCAGGTGCTCGGATCTGCGACGACGCATGACTGGTGCTCTGTTTGCATGGTCTTTGGCCGGCTGGGGTTCTTTCCCTCCAGTCTTCTGGTGGATATGCCTCTGTGGGTTGCTCGGCTTTTCCCCTACCTCTTTCAGTGACGACGAATCCTTCTTTGGGCTTGGAATGCTCATTTTCTTTGTTGTTGGCTTTGCCCCTGTGAGTTGGATATGTTGCTTCATTTTTTTTCGCACGACCATTGGTCTGCTGCACCGACATATACTCTGCCTATTGTCATTATGGGAGGTTCTTTGCCTCTTGAATCTGATAGGGTTTCTTCCTATCGGTGGCTCCCTCCTTTGGAGCTTTGGTGGACTGGTTTTTAGTTCTAGACTTGGGATCTGATGTTTGGTGCAACAATTGTTGGGTATTCTACTCTTTGGAGGTCGGTTTGGAGCTCTGAGGTCCATCTTTTGGGCATGCAATGTGGATCTATGAATCTGCACTTTGAGGTCCTTTCTTAGGCTTGCAGTTCTAGCCTATTTTCTTGTTGCTGGTTTTACTCAGTTATTGTTGTATTCATTTTCTTCTCTTTTACCCATTTTTGGGGAGTGATTCTTGCTGATTTTACCAGGCTCGAATGATATTTTTATCACACACAAAAAACAATGATATCGAAATGAAAATAACAACTCAAATTTAATTACAGATCCAAATAATTGCACGTTGCAGAGTATGTTCTTAAAACGAATTTATTTGGTACACAAAATTCCCCAATATCTATTTATATATGGTTATGCCGGATGAAAATACATCTGGTTATTTCCATTTGCAAGTAAACATTAGACTGTGCGAATACTATTCTGGAAGTAAATATATGATCAAAACCGTCTACAGGGTCATCCCTTAATTCTAGACGGATTGCCCTACCAATTTAATCATTGTTGGAATTGATTGCATACAATAGGAAGTAACTTTGTGTGTGTGTGTGTGTGTATGTATATGTAAATAACTACACAAAACTGCATAATTCATTCTAAATGCCAATGTATGCATATCCAACAGGTGCTAAAAATATAATGGAAGACAAACAATCTAACTAGTCATAAATACATTTATGGAAATGAATGATAGAATACTATTCTATCAATAAACATAATGATAGAATAATCTGTTTGCAAGTAAACATTAGACTGCGTGAATACTATTCTGGAAGTAAATCTATGATCAAAACCGTCTACAGGGTCATCCCTTAATTCTAGACGGATTGCCCTACCAATTTAATCACGGTTGGAATTGATTACATACAATAGGAAGTAACTATGTGTGTGTGTGTGTGTGTGTGTATAAATAACTACACAAAACTGCATAATTCATTATAAATGCCAGTGTATGCATATCCAACAGGTGCTAAAAATATAATGGAAGACAAACAATCTAACTAATCATAAATGCATTTCTGGAAATGAATGATAGAATGCGAACAATCAAAACAGTCATAAACACATTTCTGGAAAATGAAATAATGAGAAGCGAACAACCTAACTAATCACAGTTGAATTTCTAGAAATGAAATGATGGAAATAAAATAACCTGCCTAGTCACAAGAAGACTTGGAAAGGAAAATAATATAAGAGTAAACGAATAGGCTAGCAGATCGCATGGATCGGCTAGGGTTCGAACGAAAGGTCTCTCGGCGATGAAACCCCCAACAACTCGATAGGAATAAGGGCGGCACAGTTGAGGAGGCGGCTAGGATTTCCCTAGCCACTTCCCCTCCCGTAAGTGCTTAGATCTACGACGACGTGTGACTGGTGCTCCGTTTGCGTGGTCTTTGGCCGGTTGGGGTTCTTTCCCTCCAGTCTTCTGGTGGATATGCCTCCGTAGGTTGCTTGTCTTTTCCCTTGCCTCTTTCAGTGATGACGAATCCTTCTTTGGGCTTGGAATGCTCATTTTCTTTGTTGTTGGCTTTGCTTCTGTGAGTTGGATATGGTGCTTCATTTTTTTTCGCATGACCATTGGTCTGCTGTACTGGCATATACTCTGCCTATTGTCATGATGGGAGGTTCTTTTCCTCTTGAATCTGATAGGGTTTCTTCCTATCGGTGGCTCCCTCCTTTGGAGCTTTGGTGGACTGATTTTTAGTTCTGGACTTGGGATCTGATGTTTGGTGCAACGATTGTTGGGTATTCTACTCTTTGGAGGTCGGGTTGGAGCTTTGAGGTCCATCTTTTGGGCATGCAATGTGGATCTATGAATCTGCACTTTGAGGTCCTTTCTTAGACTTGCAGTTCTGGCCTATTTTCTTGTTGCTAGTTTTACTCAGTTAATGTTGTATTCATTTTCTTCTATTTTACCCATTTTTGGGGAGTGCTTCTTGCTGATTTTACCAGGCTCGAATGGTATTTTTATCACACACAAAAAACAATGATATCGGAATGAAAATAATGACCCAAATTTAATTACAGATCCAAATAATTGCACGTTGTAGAGTATGTTCTTAAAATGAATTTATTCGGTACACAAAATTCCCCAATATCTATTTATTTATGGTTATGCCGGATGAAAATACAATAATCTCTCTAAAGGAAAATTATAGTCGTAAGAGTTAGCTAGTGGCCTGTTAGAATCTACCGAATGGTGGACTCCCAAACAAAACGCTATATAACATGTATACACAGCATGGGTTCTTCCCTACCATATTAACTTATGGACTAGAACCTCCGCGTGGTCTCACAGAGGCTCGATATCAGGAAACAACACATAAGGGTAAGAGTAACCCATAAAAGAGAATAGAGGGACAATGAAAAACCCCATAAGTAAATGCAAGCATGTTAACCCTCACTAAAATGCCTGTGCGAGATTGTGGAAAATTGGAAACAAAAAAAAAGTAGCGAGAAGGTTCCGAAAGGATTTGGAATCAAACAATAGTGAAGTCTACTTACCCAGGAGCGAGAATAGTCCAGGGAGTTACGAGGAGAATAACGATAATGGGAAAAACTTTCACTAAAATTCATAATAAGAATTACAGTACAAAGGGTTTCTTCCACTGTAATGAAACCCCTCGGGTTCGATCCAACTATTAGAATACAGGAGCATCATGAACTTACCAAGGCGGTCGGGTAGAGATGCTTGCTTCCACTGGGTAAAATCCTCCAAGTCACTGATCCCTCTCGCTAATAAAAATGCAGAGCTAATTCAAAAAAATTTACAAATGATAAAATAAAACTCATCTATCCTTGAAGAGCCTTACTACGCAGAGTAAATGTTGATGGTACGAAGGCTGGCTCTAGCCATGTGATGGGGAAGAGTTGGCGCGATCATATTGGACGAGGCGTCAAGTGATAACCATCGAATTTCACACTCACAGGGTCTCCATTAATGGTCAGTTTAGAGGCTTAACTCATGTCTGACAAGAACCCTTCTTTTCATTTTAAGAGATGTGAAGTAAAGGGTCGTCCCTTCGTGACATGACCAAATGGAATCATTTAACTCTAACTACTATCATTTTAGTTAGTACATCGTTCAAATGAGACATCGTTTAGTTGAGACATTGTTTAGTTAAGGCAGAGTTAAACAAGTTGTAAGGGTTGAGTTTTGTTAACAAAACCTTTATGTCAATGGTAACTGGAAGATCATTACCCAACCAATAATCACAGGGGATGTTATAACCCTAATTTGCACCATGCATGCTTACCTGGCATCAGGCCATCTCATACCCCTTCTTTGCCAAGCCACTACTGAACAAATTTTCTAAAAAACTCCATTTTTAAAAGTCCACGCTAGCTGACCCACTACAGCCCGCGTGGATCTATAGTGTCCATGCTAACTGGCCCACTACAGCCTGTGTGGACCTATAGAAGCACGAAAAAAGGAAAGTTGTCGACAGAACACACAACTTTGGGTGAGTTAACTAAAATTTTCGGCCATGCATGGTCGAGGGTTCGACCAAATACCTAGCTTCTTCTAGCCTATAAAAGAAGGGTTAGGGGTCCCATTTGAAACAGGAAAATAATAGTAAAGAAACTCTACCCAATTGCACATTCCCATTGTCCAAACCCTTTAGCCATCCTTGTGCAAGAAGAGATACAGAGAAAAGAAGTTGGAGGAAAGTTGAAGAGGAGCCCAGGATCAGGTTCGCGGAGTAGTGGACGATCTCGACATTGTAAGTTGATTCATTAAAATTAATAAAGAAATGCTTTTCCCATCCCACTATACGAGTTCTTCATAGTTTATTGAATATATGTTTGAATCTCTAACCCATTAATCTGTAGGTAAAATGCATGTATAGTTTGTTGCTTGTTTTGTATGCAGATCAGCCTTGGGAGGAGAGCTGCCAACAAGCGATCAAGCATGAAGAAGGATCGACATCAAATGCCCAAAACAAGGTATGTTCATCTAACCATGTATTTGCTAAAAGAAATGGGGATTAGGTCTGGGACGACGGTAAAAAGTAGGATTCTTTCAGTCTCATTTGCATGCATAATATAACCCTAAATGCTAGTCTGTAGGGTGATTTCCCACCACAACAGAATTGGCGACCATACTAGGGAAGTCTCTAGGGTTCCTGGGCATATTTTTGGGTATTTAAAAAAAAAATTGGTTTCCTTTCCTGTTTTTGAAGTTTCTGCAAAGTCTTAGCTAACAGAGATTCTGGTCTTCCATACCAGTCATCTTTGTTTCTTTGCTAGACTGTAATTTTTTTTTCGAGACCCACAGAGGTACATGCAACCTGTATAAGGTCTGCATGCGTGTATCAGTGCCCTACATTCTTACAGCTCGCGTGTAAACGCTAGCTGAAGAAGTAACAGTAGCGTGTATGATTCTAGAAAATTTTTGAGGCAGTCATCCTCTTCCTTGTCAGAATTAGTCATTCTCAAGGGTTTTCTGGAACTCTTTCTAGTCTTTGTTGTTTGTAGTCTATAGCTTAGGTTTCACCTTAGATTGTTTTGATCTACGAATTTTTCCTTGCATTGTTTTCTTTTTGTTGTTAAAGAAAGTATCTGAGCCTTCAAGAGATCCTGATTCTTAGTATTAGTGGTCTCTGCCTGGTTTAGAATGTTGTCTTTTATTTGTCTCAGAGTTTCAGAGATACATGCGGCCTGTATAGGGCCAGCACACGTGTACACGCCCTCTGACTCTACACAGCTCACGTGCACACGCTTGTTGTGGAACTGTCAGCAGTGTGCTTGTAGAGGATAATTTTTTGTTGAAGGTGAGGCAGTCATCCTTTCCCTTGACAAGAGTTATACCTCTTAGGTTTTTGAGTCTATGTCATAGCAATCAGTATCTTAGGTTTGATCTCAGCCATAACTTTCTTTTTCATTTAGAAGTTTTCATGAAAATTTTCTTTTGAAGGGTTTTTAGACAAGTGTGAGAGTCCATTTTTAAGTTACTGGTGTGTGATTTTTAAAGAGATTCTTTGTGAGCTGCGCTTAGGCCAGAAGTTTTTCTTAGTTTTGACTTGCTGATATTTTTCCTTTTTGCTTTGTGAGCATTCAAATAAAAAAAAAAAAAAAAAATTATTCCTTTGATTGATTGAAAAGTGTTGTTTGGCATTAGTAACCAAGGAAAAGTCTTTGCTTTCATAAGTTCTTGGCAGTTTACTTAGATCGTAAGTAGCTCATAGTCGAGTGAAATCCTTCTTTGAGTTTGCTGTTCAAAGATCTTAGAAAAAAATTTAAAATTTGAAAAGTTGTTTAGAATTCGTGTTAAGTGAAGGTTTTTGTTTCCAACTTTCTGTTTCTTTTTTTTACTTTCATCTTTCAAACATCACTAGTTTCACTTTCATACCCTTTGACATAATAAAAGCCATAAAATTAACGCTAAATCTAAAATTCATTAGACTTTTATGTTTGTAGGCTTAACCAACTAGTTCAGGATTAGGGCCTTGGATTAGGTTGGAGAGGAAACTCTTCAAAGCCATTAAAATCAAACATTTGAGTCTGATTTAGGGAGTGTCCAAGTCTAGTATTGTGAAAGTTATCCGGGACCCACCTCTAACACAGGGGATAAACATGAGGTCGCGTGCGGAAAGGTAGCGGAGATAACCCCTCCAAAGCTGGACCAATCATAGTGGAGAACACATATAGAGGGATTGTCTTGGGATTCTGTCGATTGCATTTGCCATGGAGCTTCGTAGGTCTCGAATCCGTTCGAGGTCCTTAATTGTCTTTCGGACCACATGCTCTCGATACCCTTGACAGGTTTCGGGCTCGATACCCTGCTCATTGTGGTCTACCCGACTTTTGACTGTACCCAGCTGGTGATTGTTCACGCGCTGGCAACCTAGTTGCCTATCTTTTTTAGGGACATACATAGGTGACTGCAGGGGTATACCGTGGTACCTAGGACAGACATCGGGCCACGCTTTGCAGAGTATACCCGGAGGGTGCTTCTGTGTTCGAGTTTCACTTGCACCGGTAAGTTGCTCTAGTGTTGGTTGTTGTAACTGTTCTTCCAATTAATGTAGTGTTTGTCTGTCTTATCTTATAGGGACTTTTTTAGTGTGTGTTGTTTTTGAACGACTAGAATGCCCTAGAGTGTCTTTGATCTTCTCACACAATGGAGGATCACAAGATCCGTCGGTCACGAAGGCTTCTTGGCTTGCCGCCGATTACACTGGAGCCACCCCCGCCACCACTAAGGCGAAAGCTAGACCAACAAGGGTCTTTTGAAGCGACCGGGTCACAAGAAATTGTGCTCGACCAACATCCAGAGGAATCAACCATTTTAGACCTTGGAGCGAAAGCTTTTGGTCTAGTTGAAACCTCCACCACTGATCTTTCGACACCCACCATCGTACGGGTTCATCCTTACGAGTGTCAAACAGTGTTGCACACAACAATGGAAACAAATGTTGTTACTCCTTCAGGGAATTCTTCAATACCCACTATGGTTGTCACCATAAGAGAGTTTCCACCTCCTAACCCACCATCACCGGTCAGAGCCACCATGGTCTTGACCACCTCTACATCCCATAGTGGTCTGATCTCGTCTCTAGCGGTGGCCACAACCCCTTTCCAACCTTCACATAATATGCCAGTAGGTTCGACACCATTTTCTTTGTTCAGTGCGTTTGGTAACAATGCCTTCTCGTCCGCTGCTTTCCCGACTGGGGGTAATCTCGGTTTCAGACAACCTATTCCTATGCAGGGTACTATTCCTACACAGGGGGCACACCCAGGAACTTCTTCTGCATCAGGGCCTTGGAATTCTTGGCAGGGATCTGTTCCCTCGTCAGGAATGTCGATCTGGGGTAATTCTTTTCATAATCAATGGAACCCCGAACAAAGTACTATGCCTATCCCCATGGGGCCGACATGGGGCAACCCTTCCCAAAGTCCTTCGAATGTAATGCATGCCCAACCATCTATGTCATATTTTGGAAATCAGCCGATGATGTCTCCTCACACGCAAAATCCATACGCTGGCCATGGCCATGGTTTTTACCAGAACCCAAGCCAGCAGCCGAACTTTTCCTGGCAACCTGGTGCTAGTCAAACTCCAGGCCCCTTTTTCCCAGGTTATCACCAACAACCCAAACTACCCTTCCTGGCAACCTTGCATTTGCTAGACTTGACAAGGTTGTTGAATGACCCTATCTATCACGATCCGCGTTGGCCTCCTATGCCGACGAAGTTGCCTTCGAACATCCCAAAGTTCGAGGTCAAGCCTAACGAAGATCCAGGAGATCATGTGACTACCTTCCATTTTTGGTGCTCATCAAACTCGTTGAAAGATGACTCCGTACAGTTGTGATTGTTTCAACGTACTCTCATTGGGAGTGTCGTGAAATGATACATTGAGCTCGATCGCTCAAGATACTGTTCCTTCGGCGAACTAGCGATGGCTTTCCTAAACCATTTCCAGTTACCTGTGAGATATGACGCCGGCATCGAATTGCTGGCCAATTTCTCACAAACAAAAGAGGACCATATCTCTGATCACATCCGAGAATGGAGACGCCAAAAGAGTTTAATTAAGGTACCAGTCCCACCAACATTCCTGCTCGAGTGGTTCCTTAAGTTTTTGGTCCCACAGTTATCCAAAGGCGTCGGGATGTCGGGAGTATTTTCCGAAGAAGACGCCATCATGAGAGCTCAACAACTTGAGCTAATCTATTCTCAGTCCGGTTTATTATACGAGATCTTTCCAGATGCACCACTCTCAATACTTGATAAAACTAAACAGAGAGTTGGACCACATGCCGATGGTATTGTTGGTTTAGCACAAATAAAGCCCACTGAGCAATTGATCAAGCAGTTGCAGCAGTTGTCTATACAACACACAATGGCCAGCCAAACTACTGCTTTGGCTACTCCCCCTACCAAAACGTTGGATGTACACACAGTGCAATCGACTAATCCAAAGGCCACCCAGCAGCTCGAAGGAAAGAAAAAACAACGAAAGAAGGGTAAGGAGGATAAAAAACCTATCGATAATGCTGGCGGGGACAACCTTGAGAAACAGAAGGCGAGGTATCCATGCAACTTGTGCGCGGAAGACCACCCGACCCATCTATGTCCTCAACTTGCAGAAGCCCAAAAGTTTGTGATGCAACAACAACCTGTTGTGTTAACCAGTCCATTTCAACATGGGAAAAATATAACCCATGCCTCTGCAAGCACGGAAGGGGGCAACCAAGGACCCTCTCTGTCTTCGAACAACCCCGCATCCACGAATGTATATATGGTGAAGTGTGATGCTTTTATATCAACTAGAGCACATGACTATATTAAACCAAGCACTTCTGAGAAGGGCAAAGAAGCCGAACTCCCATCTCTTCCTCTACAGATTGAGAAGACATTGGGAGAAACAATAACACGCATCCCAAAAGGTGCGTTCAAAAAAGATTCTCACAACCCAAACGCAAGGGCCACCCATAACTATTATGTGGTGGAAGATTTATCACAAACCCCTTATGCGATGTCTTCTTTGGAGGTCCTCCAAAGCTGCCCTTCCCAGAGGAAAGCCTTGTTAACCGCTTTAGGATCTACCAAGACTTATAATCTAGGTACAATCATGCTAGATACAACTGACTTAAAACCTCATCTGCCTTACCACGTAGCGTTTTAGATAGCAGTGGCTTATCCCATGAAAAATTTTACTCTGAATATCTTCTACATGGTGGTTGATGAGGGCGCCTCGACATGCGTTATGTCATTGGCATGTTGGAAGACCATTGGCCAACCCGTTTTGTCTCCGTCACCTACTCTCCTCACTGCTTTCGACGGTCGTTCGTTCCGACCACATGGTATCATTCCCTCTTTCCTTGTGCAGTTAGGAAGGAAGACCGTGTGTGTCGAGGTAGATGTAGTCGACACGCCCCTCGACTATAACCTCTTGTTAGGGAGGAGTTGGACTTATGCCATGCAAGCTGTGGTTGATATAGTTTTTCAGGTCTTGTTGTTTCCACACGAGGGCCGGATTGTGACCATCGATCAATTGTCTTTCTCCAGACCTGACCCTTCATTGGGGGCATCCACGGTCCCGATGATTGATAATCCTCAACTAGGCATGGTCAACGTAGGGGTTGGTTTGTGCCCATCTTTGATGGGTAACTTTGATTACCCACCCCCTCAAGGCGATATCAAGTTTATATCCAATCACCATAAGGTTGAGATTTTTCAAGTTTCGTCATTCCACACGACTTACTTCGACGATCCATGGATACTTCCTTCCCCATTGACCATGATGGATGGGACAGGACACCCGGGGATGTCCATGCCCTTGTCCACAACTGAAGTAGCGTACTCTTTAGTCCAGCAAGCTTTCGCCAACATTGATCCAACTCCTGCACAAGAGTTAGATATGCTTCTAGAGCCTATTTGGGCTCAAGGTTCTCTCGCTAACACTGATTCATTAGACTTAGTCTTGCCTTACGACAAAGTAGTAATTGAAGTAATGACTAGTCCAGACAAACCCTGGGATGATCTTTATCACAGATCATACTTCCTCCCAGAGTTAAGCAGAATCGAAGCAGGGGAATTCACTTTGACTATGACTAGAGATAGGTCTTCTCCTATCAATCCTTTGGCTACTCGTGTTGTTTATGCCGAGGGTAATATGGAAAGTATCGCTGAAACGGTACCTATAAATCTCTCCAGAACCCCGGGCATCGTAGACAATGTTTTCGTCAGAGCATACTACTCCCCCGAGAAGATACCCGACATCGATCCACAAAGTGTCGATCATGAGCTAACTTTGTTGTTTTTCAAGCTAGCTTTGAGATCCGAAAGCAACATCTAGCGAGACTGCATTTATGCTTTTCGATCTCGTCCGGATTAACTGAGAAAAGTAACTTCTACGGGTCTCCTTTTAAGCCCTTTTCAGACCCTCTAAACATGAAAAGATTGCTGAAGGATCTTGTGGCCTTTCACACTCGTTAAACTGGAATTTGAAGTCATGTCCATTCGGCGGTAGTTTACCCCTTTTTCGGTCCGGACGGTCAACTGTATGAACAAAGGTATACTCTATGGAACTTCAGTTCTCTAGAAGAGTGCTCTCAGGTATCATTTTAACCCTTTTCGAGCCTGAGGGACTAAATTTACAAAAAAGGAACCCTCACGGAGTCCATAGTTAAGCTCGTTTTAGATTCCCTAAAATTGAAAAGATCGTTGAGTGACCTTATTCTATCACACTCGTTAAACTAGTCCAGAAGAACATTCCTTGTGGAGTCCATAGTTAATCTTTTTTCAGACTCCTTAAAAATGAAAAAATGGCCGAGTGATCTTGTCTTTCTCACACTCGTTAAAATGGTTTTGAATAGACGTCTTGTCGGTGCTAGTTTACCCCTTTTTTGAACCGACTAGACTATATTTGAAAAAGGTACCCCAATGGAGTCTCCTTTTATGTTTTTTCAGACTCTCTAAATATGAAAAACCACCGAGCTTACCTTCTCTGGGCTCGTTAAACTTACATAGAAGGAAGTTACCATTGTGTGTTTTGTTAACCGCGTTTGCATACCTGCGTCTTTGGTCTAAATACCAGCTCCATGTTGCTCCCAACTGAAACCATCTGAAGCATACCTTATACGCAAACCTTGTAGCACTTTGCCTCTGCATCTTAATACCCTTGGCCCCCAGAGGATTTTTCCTTAGTATCATTGTTCTGAACATCAATCTTGTCCTTGCACCTTGAACTTGTATATTTGTACCACTCATTCCTCCATTGTAACGTAACATTCCTTTATTCTTTTTTCCAAAATCATTGAAAAAGACAAAAAAATCAAATATACCCCAAAAAGAGGAAGGGAAAAGTATTTTCTTTATGGGCAGCACAATGAGTCACCCTTGGATAAAGCACATCTATCTGTTTGTTCGTCAAACTATGGGATTTAATACGACCTTAGGAAGTTGTTCTCGCTACATAGAGCTGTGTCCTCCTCCGTTTGGTTATCCTTCCAAACATATGGAGAGTTTGCGTTGCCTCCTACTTCGTAAACTTATGATTAATGCCATGCTGCCCGAGTCTCATCATTTGTCGTGTTGTTGTACAAGGGAAGTTTTTACCAAGCCTGAGTCAGCCCCTCTGCAGTTTGTCTCTTGCCCTCATACCCGACCATCCTGAACGTCCAATCAAGTCTTTGTTCGAAATCAATGAAGCCTTCAGTATGATAATCAAGATTCTCTAGTCCATGATCGACGAGCCGTCGAAGACCTCTGGGTAGTGAATTCGTACACTCATATTACACTCCTACCCGAGTTTTGAAGATTTTGAAGTTGTTGCTTGAGCTCTGAAGACCTCATCTCCAGCCATTAGGCCTTATTAGCTTCTACGAAGATGGATACTCTACATGTATATCCTTTTGATTTTGAGATGTAGCTCTGCTATGTATTGTTCGCAGCGACAATTTATATAGTTGTATGACATGGATCTACAATGTATTTGATTGGTAGCCATGCGTTTATTTTATCCCAAGCATGGGTACGCCTGCCTCGGTGAGACAATTGTTATTTTTGCAGATGGTGCCTCCCAATTTTTGGTCCCTGGGCTCACTTGTTCGGCACATCAGTAAAGATTGGTAATGTATTTCGGCCATCGGATTCTCTTCTGACCTCACACATTAGGGGGCATCTGTTATAACCCTAATTTGCACCATGCATGCCTACCTGACATCAGGCCATCTCATAGCCCTTCTTTGCCAAGCCACTACTGAACAACTCTTCTAAAAAACTCCATTTTTAAAAGTCCACGCTAGCTGACCCACTACAGCCCGCGTGGATCTACAATGTCCACGCTAGCTAGACCACTACAACCCGCCTGGACCTACAGAAGCATGAAAAAAGGAAATTTGCCGACGGAACACACAACTTTGGGTGAGTTAACTAAAACTTTCGGCCATGCATGGCCGATGGTTCGACCAAATACCTAGCTTCTTCTAGCCTATAAAAGAAGGGTTAGGGGTCCCATTTGAAACAGGAAAATAATAGTAAAGAAACTCTACCCAATTGCACATTCCCATTGTCCCAACCCTTTAGCCATCCTTGTGCAAGAAGAGATATAGAGCAAAGAAGTTGGAGGAAAGTTGAAGAGGAGCCCAGGATCAGGTTCGCGGAGCAGTGGCCGGTCTTGACATTGTAAGTTGATTCATTAAAATTAATAAATAAATGCTTTTCCCGTCCCACTATATGAGTTCTTCATAGTTTATTGAATACATGTTTGAATCTCTAACCCATTAATCTGTAGGTAAAATGCATGTATAGCTTGTTGCTTATTTTGTATGTAGGTCAGCCTTGGGAGGAGAGCTGCCAACAAGCGATCAAGCGTGAAGAAGGATCAACATCGAACGCCCGAAACAAGGTATGTTCATCTAACCATGTATTTTCTTAAAAGAAATGGGGATTAGGTCTGGGACGAAGGTAGAAAGTAGGATTCTTTCGGTCTCATCTGCATGCATAATATAACCCTAAATGCTAGTCCGTAGGGGGGATTTCCCACCACAACAGGCGATTCGATCAATGAATTTGGCCATGTAAAGTAATGTCAAATACCTTATGTTAAGACGATAACATTTCACTAAGGGTGTATATTCCCGACCCCATTACATTATGCATGGTATATGAGTTTTATTTCGAAAATCAAATGAGATTTTCCCTAGCGCGCAAAAATAGAAGCTTATACTTAGGGAAGAGTATAGGATCTTGAGTCCTAAGTCTAATATAATATATAAATATATATGTAAGTATTAGAATAGCTTTAGGACTGAAGGGTGAATGTTAGAATGTGGAGATTTATTCATATAGGAACTTTGTTCAGTATGAGTTAGGTTGGGGTAGAAACGTTCATAAATGAACATTCATCATTTGATAGTTAGAACATAAGAAATCTCGCAGAGATTAACGATGGTGATAAATACTACCTTCTCTTAACTACGAGTCTGCTAAATGTAAATTGGAGATTAATGTTCCGTAGGATTTTTTTTTGATTTGGCAAGTTTGAGGTACATTACATATGGTATCAGAGCAAAGGTTACAACACTTGGACCTTGAGTAGGGCCAAAATATTTACTTAGCATATATTTTCTTATTTATGTAAAACTAACAAAAAAATTACTGTTGCAAACATAAAAACACTTTATTCTGTTGTAATCATGGCAACCCAAGATGAAGCAGAAATTAGACTCGAGGAGAATCCTGAACAAAGGCCTCCTGAAGATCAGAGGCAGAACAATGACGAAAGTTCACCTACTGAAGTCCTGGAAACTATGAGAAATCTCATTGTTGAGCTGCAAGTTTTCAAAGCAGACAATGAGAAACTGAAAAAGGTACAACAGAAACAACATGAAATAAATGAAGTCCTGCTCCAAAGTATAGTGACAAAGAAAATCCCAAAGGACGATAACCAGGAAGAAGAGGTCAGTAAAAGGGCCTCCAAGAATTATGGTCCTGAAGCAGAAAAAGGGGACAACTCATCTTAAGGTACACCTTCAGCTAAAGATAAAACAAAAATAGGAAGAAAAAGGAAATAGGTAGATCACCTTGAGGGAGAGTTTAAGAAAATCAAACCATCTACCTTTGACTGGGAATCCAAAATAGGGGAGGAAGTTGAAGCATGATTATTAGACATCAAGAAGTATTTCCAGATATAAAACTATTCCAGCAATATGAAGGTCAGAATGACCATCTATAATATGAAAGGAAAAGCTAGCATATGGTGGCAGGACCTGAAGTTAGCCAAGGGCCTAAAGGAAAAATAGATGGAATGGTCGGATTTAAAGAAATACTTTAAGAAACAGTACCTATCTGAAAGTTACTATGAATGAAAAACCAAAGAATTTTATGAGCTACAACTCGGTCAAATGGCTATGAAAGATCTGATAAACAAATTCCTGGAATTACTAAGGTTCGTACCTTATATACGGGAGGACAAAGTGAAAATACAGTGGTTCCTAAGCTGTCTACCATAGTCTTATAAGGACATAATCGAATTTGATAATCCCAAGTCCTTGAGTGAAATTTTCAGGAAAGCCCGAATGTGTTACGACCAATACAAACAACGGTCAGAATTTCCAAAGGCTTGGAAAGACAAGAAACAGGACTGAATGAACCAACGGAAGAAGGGATATCAACCAACTCCTTATTAGAATGCAACAAAGAGTTTTCCAAGGAAAGATTTTCACTCCAACAATCAAAACACCCATGGAGGCGGTAACCAGTAAATCTGGGAACAAAGAAGTTTGGGGACAGCCCTCGTGAACCGTTAAAATGCTGGGAATGTGGAGAACCTCACTTAAGGAGGAACTGTCCACGTTTGACTTCAGCAACCATAAATACGGTTCACAATCTACAAGAAGCCTCTATAGTAGGGGATGTAGGCAGAAGCTTACATCGGATCAATGCAGCTATGGATGATCGGCAAGCTAACCACCAATTCTCTGTGGTGGAAATTGAAGGTAAAATAAATAACACTCATATTTATGTTTTAATTGATCCTGGAGCTATGTTGTGTTATATCACTCATGGTATAGTGGATTCAAATAAACTTAAGAAAACAAGACATGCAAAATCTTGGCTGGTACAACTAGCAATAGGAACAAAAAGAAAAGTAGTCGACTTTATTTATGATTATGAGTTCAGTTTAGGTGGTCAAAACATAAAGACAAATCTGAACATTCTACCGTTAGGGTCTTATGACGTAATTATCAGAATGGATTGGTTAGAAAGGCATAAAGCAGTGTTACATTGTTATGAAAAATCACTCAAGTATGAAGACGAAAATGACACTGCTGGGACAGTTCAAGGTATACAAAAACCAATCTCAGTTAGATAGATTTCAACAATGCAATTTAATAAATGCATGAGAAAGTGTTGTCATATTTACGCCATCCAAGTAACAAACTTGTCAAAAAAAGAAAATAAACCCAACTTGGAGGATTTTGTCATCTTGCATGATTTCAAAGATGTGTTTGTTGATGAGATACCTGAATTACCCCCAAGGAGGAGATAGACTATTATATCGACCTACTACCTGGTTCAACCCCTATATCTAAAGCACCCTACCGAATGAGTTTATCAGAGTTAACAAAATTAAAAATTCAATTACAAGAATTATTGGACAGAGAATATATCAGACCGAGTGTGTCACTATGGGGAGCACCAGTCCTCTTTGTGAAAAAGAAAGATGGAGCTCTGAGATTATGCATCGATTACAAACAATTAAACAAAATGACTATTAAGAACGTACCCCTTACCTAGGATAAATGATCTATTCGATCAAGTAGGCGGGGAAAAGATTTTTTCTAAATTGGACTTACAATCTGGTTATCACTAGGTTAGGATAAAAGATGAGGACATAAGTAAAACAACATTCCGAACGAGATATGGACATTACGAATTTGTTGTTATACTGTTTGGTATCATTAACACATCAACTACATTCATGTGTTTAATGAATAGTATTTTAAGTCAGTACTTGGACAAGTTTTTTTTGGTATTTATTGATGATATCCTAGTGTATTCTAAAACATAAGAAGAACACGAAGAACACCTAAGGATAGTTCTGCAAACTTTGAGAAAACACAAACTGTATGCCAAATTCAATAAATGTGACTTTTATTAGAAGAAAATATAGTACCTAGGGAATGTAATATCTGAGGAAGGTATTGCAGTTGATCCCGAGAAAATAAGAGCCATCATGGAATGGTCGATTCCGAAGGATGTAGCAGACATCCGATCATTCATGGGAATCACCGGATATTACCGCAGATTTATAGAGAGGTTTTTCAAGATTGCATATTCTATGATATCATTACAAAAGAAGGGAACTAAATTTAACTGGTCACAAAAATGTCAAGACAATTTTAATAAGTTAAAGGAATTGTTAACGACTACACCCATTTTAAAGGTAGCATATCTTAACAGAGAATTCACAGTCTGTGTGGATGCGAGTAAAGAAGGACTAGGTGGTGTCCTAACTCAAGAAGGGCACATGATTTGTTATGAGTCTTGAAAATAAAGGAACACAAACAAAACTACGTCACTCATGACTTAGAGCTGGCAGCTATAATACACGCCTTAAAAATGTGGCGGCACTATATAATGGGTAGAAAATTTATGTTATTGACGGATAACAATGGTGTGAAATTTTTGTTTAGTCAACCGGACCTTAATGTAAGGCAAGCAAGATGGTTGGCCTTCTTGAGCGAATTTGACTTTGAGGTAAGACATATCAAGGGTAAGGAAAACAAGGTGGCTAATGCCTTAAGCATAAGAGTTCATGGGTTGTTTGAAATAAACATGAGGAGGGTAGAAAGCGAGCTGGAGGAAAGGATAAAAGTTGCAGGTAATAATGATGAAAATTACAATCGAAAAGTGGAAGAATTATGAGATAATGTAGAAAATTCAGACAAAACAGATCTGAGTTTGGACAGAGAAGGCCTACTACGATTCAAAAACAAAATATACATTCCAGATTTAGCGGAATTAAAGCTAACGATTTTGGACGAAGTACATAAGAAACCATATTCTGGTCACCTGGGATACCAGAAAACGGTAACAACACTAAGGAAATTATTTTACTAGCCTAATATGAAGGGAGAAACAACATAATACCTAGCTAAGTGTCAAGATTGTCAACAGGTAAAAGCCGAACACCAACATCCAGCCGGCCTGATGCAGCCCTTACCTGTGCCAGAATGGAAATGGGAGACTATATCACTAGACTTTATTATAGGTTTGCCTAGAACTCAAAAACAAAATGATTCAATTATGGTGGTAATCGATAAGCTTAGTAAGTCTGCACACTGTATTCTTGTAAAGTATACTTTTAAAGCTATTAACATCGTTTAAATATTCATGAAAGAAATTTTTAGACTGCATGGTATTCCTAAAATGGTGATTTCGGATAGAGACACAAAATTTATGTCTACTTTTTGGAAATAATTGTTTACAGGGTTAAATACTAACTTGAATTTCATCACAAGTTATCATCCACAAACGAATGGTCAGACTGAACGAACAAACCAAATCGTAGAAGATATGCTACGCATGTACGTAAGAACAAAACCAAGCAAGTGGGAAGACTAACTACACTTGGTGGAATTTGCATATAACAATGGTTACCAAACTTCGGCTAAGATGAGCCCTTTCGAAGTACTGTACAACAAAAAATGTATGACTCCGATTAGCTGGGATAACCCAGTTGACAGACTCATGGTGGGACCAGAGATGCTCCAGGAAATGGAGAGCATGGTAAGAAAAGTACAACATAACTTAAAAGAGGCGTAGGACAGACATAAAAGTTGTGTGGACCGGAATAGAAGACACCCGAAATTTCAAGTGGGAGACCACATCTATTTAAAAGTCAAAGCCCGAAAAAGTTCACTAAAGCTAGGGAACTGTGCCAAGTTGGCACCCTGATTTTGTGGCCCCTTCGAGATCTTAGCTCGAATTGGACATGTAGCATACCAACTTGCACTTCCTTCCAATCTAAAAATCCATAATGTATTTCATGTTTCTTTGTTAAAGAATTATGTTCATGAACCTACTCATATGATCGATTAGAACTTGGTGTAGGTGGAACCAGAAGGCGAGTTCCAAGCGGAACCTTTGCGCATTCTGGACATGAGAGAAATAACACTTCAGAACATAGCCGTTGCCCAGGTAAAAGTGCAATGGAAGCACTTTAGCCCTGAGGAGGCCACTTGGGAGTTGGAGGGAGATTTGCAGAAATCTTATCCAATCTTGTTCCAAGAAAGGAACGAACACCAAGGACAATGTTTTATTGAAGGGGGAAAGGAAGTAACATCCCCCAAAAAGTAAATTATTTTTAAAAATCTGAAATTGCTTAGGAAAATTATTTCCGTTTTTAGTAAATTTGAAATTGGAAAATTATTGCCATTTATGGCAATTTCGAATTTAGTTAATTGTAATTGATGATTATGACTATTGGGCAGAGATTTGATTTGACCCAACTAACTATTTGACTATGACACTTGTATGAAACAAAATGTTTTATATTTATTGCTGATGGACAAATGGAATAGCCAGGTTAAAATCAGCTAACCATGACTCCATGATAGGGGAACATGTTCGAACTACCTCAGGGCTGAATGTGACAAGTGGAAAAACAGGAATTTGGCCATTGGTAGCCCCTGAAAATCAGGGATTTGGAAAGCTACGAAAATTCCCAAGGGGAAAAGGACCTAGGCACAATTGCTTTTGGATATATAGCATATGGGAGGAGGCAGGACGCTGCCTAGTATGCTAGGGAGATGAATGATCTCTTGTTGTTATGAATATTGTTTTCTGAGTGTGAGGCAAGGAGAAGTTACTGAAATGGAAAGAATTTTGCTGAGGAGGAGTTCTGAGTTCGCCCTCATGGATTCATGGTCAGGCTAGGGGGTGAATGAGACAAGTGAATTGGTTGTTCTATTCTAAGGATGGGAGGAACTTGGTTGTTCCATTTGTTGTTCGAAAATTGTTCATATATGTCTATCTACTCATGCTCTGTTCAAATGTTATTGAAATTATTGGTTGATACGATTTCATCTGTTTAAATATGAATGAGGTACTCTGTTTTATTAAATTCTGAAGGAATGAAGTGAAATGTAGGATAAACCATTTCAGTTTAACTGTAACTGTTGAGCAAACCTTTCTAAGCATCTTGGCTGGAATGAAATCAAATTATGGAAATGTATTAGGAATTATAGTTGTGTTAAATAGAATACTATTTCGTTATATTGTGCTAGAAATAACTACCATATCGGTGAACCATATACATCTGGTTATTTTCATTTGCAAGTAAACATTAGACTGTGTGAATACTATTCTGGAAGTAAATCTATGATCAAAAGCATCTACAGGTTCATCCCTTAATTCTAGATGGATTTCCCTACCAATTTAATCACTATTGGAATTGGTTACATACAATAGGAAGTAACTGTGTGTGTGTGTGTGTGTGTGTGTGTGTGTGTGTGTGTGTGTGTGTGTGTGTGTGTATAACTTCATAATTCATTCTAAATGCCAGTGTACACATATCCAACAGGTGCTAAAAATATAATGGAAGACAAACAATCTAACTAGTCATAAATACATTTCTGGAAATGAATGATAGAATGCGAACAATCTAACTAGTCATAAACACATTTCTGGAAAATGAAATAATGAGAAGCGAATAGCTTAACTAGTCACAATTGAATTTCTGGAAATGAAATGATGGAAACCAAATAACTTGCCTAGTCACAAATGAAGACCTGGAAGGGAAAATAATATAAGAGTAAATGAATAGGCTAGCAGATCGCATATGAAATTCTGAAATAGAACGATACAATAGTAAATTAATTGAAGTGAAGAGTATACACCCTAGAATCATATATTTCGATACGCGTAGACCTACTGCATTAATAATCGAAAAAGGCAAAGCTACAGGATTAAGCAAGAAATCGTTTGAATTTCTCTATAGGATCCAAAGTAAAACCGGAAAGAGTCAAGAGAAAATTATTGTTTGTATTTCCATCTAAAAACCGACTATGCAACTTTAATAATGATACAACCATGTTCAATTTATACCATTCAATTATTTTATACAATAATAAGGTTTTGATCCTTATGCCCTTCCGATTAAAATTGGAGATACAGAGTTAAAGAATAGGATGTCTTTATGAATGAACATTTTCACCCATGATGATAGAATTCTAGTTTTAGAATCGTATCGATCCTTAGAAACCTATGGCACTCCTTTAAGAGCAATGAAATGAAACCCGAATACCTTTTGTGCGTATGGCAGGGGTCTGCATCCGGGACTGTGCATGGTCGAAGTCCCTCCAAGGAAACACAAATCAAGATTAGTACTATTGAACAAAAGTAAGATGAGTGTAACTTTCAATAGAATGATTAATGACAAGAAAGATTTATACAGAATTGCACTTAACTTGCGACTTGGAGACCTAGTGTATTTTCCGTATCGCGCTATGGTTGAGTAGATGTCCCAGGCCGAAGGGGAGGGTGGTCCAAGAACTTCCTGATGGGTACCCTCGCAACAATAGGGTCCCATCATTAGAATTGGTTACCATAACTTATAAATCAAACTCTTCAGGAAATGAAATAAACAAATAACAGTAACATTGAAAATCTGAACTGCATGGGTCACGCAGTGCGAGCAGGCCGAATGCATTACTCAAAATTTACACATAGAGTGAAATTCTATATGCCAATGACATTATCAAAATCTAACATGGATCGACTATCTGTGTTAATGAGGTTTCTTTTTATTCGAAGTGTAAATACATAGTTAACACTCTTGCGCATTTACCAGGCTCGAATGGTATTTTTATCACACACAGACAACAATGATATCAGAATGAAAACGACGACCCAAATTTAATTACAGATCCAAATAATTGCATGTTGCAGAGTATGTTCTTAAAACAAATTTATTCGGTACACATAATTCCTCAATATCTATTTATATATGGTTATGCCGAATGAAAATACAGTAATCTCTCTAAAGGAAAATTACAGTTGTAAGAGTTAGCTAGTGGCCTGTTAGAATCTACTGAATGGTGGACTCCCAAACAAAACACTATATAACATGTATAAACAGTGTGGGTTCTACCCTACCAGATTAACTTTTGGACTAGAACCCCCGTGTGGTCTCATAGAGGCTCAATATCAGGTAACATCACATAAGGGTAAGAGTAACCGATAAAAGAGAATAGAGGGATAATGAAAAACCCCATAAGTAAATGAAAGCATGTTAACCCCCACCAAAATGCCTGTGCGAGATTGTGGAAAATTGGAAAAGAAAAAAAAGTATCGAGAAGGTTCTGAAAGGATTTTGAATAAAACAACAATGAAGTCTACTTACCCAGGAGCGAGAATAGTCCAGGGAGTTACGAGGAGAATAACGATAATGGGAAAAACTTTCACTAAAAGTCATAATAAGAATTACAGTACAAAGGATTTCTTCCACTGTAACGATACCTTGAGGGTTCCATCCAACTATTAGAATACAGGAGCATTGTGAACTTACTAGGGCGGTTGGGTAGAGACGCCTACTTCCACCGGGTAAAATCCTCCAAGTCACTGACCCCCCTTGCTGAGAAAAATGTAGAGCTAATTCATAAAACTTCACAAATGACAAAAGAAAAATCATATATCCCTGAAGAGCCTTACTAAACAGAGTAGATGTTGATGGTACGAAGGCTGTCTCTAGCCATGTGATGGGGCAGAGTTGGCGCGATCATATTGGACGAGGGGTCAAGTGATAACCATCAAATTTCACACTCACAGGGTCTCCATTAATGGCCAGCTCAGAGGCTTAACTCATGTCTGACAAGAACCCTTCTTTTCATTTTAAGAGATGCAAAGTAAAGGGTCGTCCTTTCGTGACATGACCAACTGGAATCATTTAACTCTAACTGCTATCATTTCAGTTAGTACATCATTCAAATGAGACATCGTTCAGTTGAAACATCATTCAGTTAATGCAGAGTTAAACGAGTTGCTAGGGTTGATTTTTGTTAACAAAACCTTTATGTCAATGGTAACTGGAAGATCATTACCCAACCAATAATCACAGGGGATTCGATCGATGAATTTGGCCATGTAAAGTAATGTCAAATACCTTATTTTAAGCCGATAACATTTCAGTAAGGGTGTATACTCCCGTCCCCATTACATTATGCATGGTATATGCATTTTATTTTGAAAATCAAATGAGATTTGCCCTCATGCACAAGTATAGAAGCTTATGCTTAGGGAAGAGTATAGGATATTGAGTCCTAAGTCTAATTTTTATATATATATATATATATATATATATATATATATATATATATATGTAAGTATTGGAATAACTTTAGGACTGAAGGGTGAATGTTAGAATGTGGAGATTTATTCATATAGGAACTCTGTTCAGTATGAGTTAGGTTGGGGTAGAAACTTTCATAAATGAGCGTTCATTGTTTGATAATTAGAACATAAGAAATCTTGCAGAGATTAACAATGGTGATAAATGCCACCTTCTCTTAACTACGAGTCTGCTAAATGTAAATTGGAGATTAATGTTCTGTAGGATTTTTTTTTTTTGTCAAATTTGAGGTACATTACACTACCCCTAACATCTATCGAGAGAATAATGTTCCTTATTCTAAACCACCTCAACCTACAAGTTTGACACCTCAACAATTGGAGGAAAGAAAAGAAAAATGTTTATGCTTTAATTGTGACAACAAGTATAGTAAGGGACATAAGTGTGGTGAGAAGAAATTATTCTACATAGATTGTGAAGAGGAAGAAGAACAAGAACAAGAAACATTTCAAGATGAAGATGTAGAAGATATTTCTTCTGAAGATATGACTCCCACCATATCATGTCATGCATTAGATGGAATTAGCAATCGTCAAACCCTCAAGATCAAAGGATATATCAAAAATAAAAAGGTAATAGTGCTAATTGATTCTGGTAGTACTCATAATTTCATTCATTGTAAATTAGACAAAGATCTCAATTGCTTTATATATCGAGTGCCAGAGTTTCAAGTAATGATTGCAAATGGATGAACTATCAATTTCTCAGGAAAATTCCATAAGATCAATATTACTATGGGGGAATATGTAATGAATAATCCAATGATTGCTATACCCATGGTGGTGTTGATGTCGTACTAGGGGTCCAATGGTTACAATCATTGGGAACAATGGATTTTAATTTTAAGAAATTTTCATGAAATTTTCACTGGAAGGAAAGGAATTTGTGTTAAAGGGTATCACAAGGAAACCCAATAAGGTGGTAAGCTCTAATGGCATGAAAAAATTATTGAAAAAGAGGCATCATGGTGTAATTGTACAACTATGCTCACTAGATGTTCAAACATATAAGCTATCTATTCCCCTAGATCTCCAAGGGATCATTGATAAGAATTACAAAGTATTTGAAGATATTCCTAGAGTCTTCCACCCGCTCGCAATCATAATCATTCTATTCACTTAATTCTTGGGAGTGTTTCTCCTAACATCGAGCCTTACATATACCCATATGCCTAGAAGAGTGAAATTGAGCATATGGTTGAAGAAATGTTAGAGGCTGGCATTATTAGATCGAGCCAAAGTTCTTACTCTGCACTGATTATAATGATACTCAAGAAAGAGGGCTCCTGGTGTATGTGTCCAGATTATAGAGAGATCAACAAGATCACCATTAAAGATAAGTTTCCCATTCCCGTCATTGATGAATTTTTAGATGAACTACATGGAGAAATCTACTTCACAAAGTTGGATCTTCGTTCAGAGTACCATCGGATTAGAATGAAGGAAGAAAATATCTGAAAAAAAACATTCAAAACTCATGAAGGCCATTATGAATTTGTGGTCGTGCCTTTTGGCCTTATGAATGCACCTTCCACATTCCAAGGGTTGTTGAATTCCATTTTCAAGCCCTTCCTTCAAACATTTGTGTTAGTATTTTTTGATGATATACTAATCTATAACAAGTCTTGGGAAGATCATGTTCGACATGTTGACAAGGCGCTACAACTACTAAAGGAGCAACAACTATATGCTAAACCATCCAAATGTTTATTTGGGGTGAAGGAGGTAGAGTATTTGGGTCATATTGTATCTCATGAAGGTGTCAAGGTAGACCCTAATAAGATTAAATCCATGATGGATTGACCAATTCCCAAAACATTGAAGAATATTAGAGGATTTTTAGGTTTGATAGGTTACTACTGCAAGTTTGTTCAAAA
>JZKD02S1869381.1:780731-838820 GCA_000966675.3 Picea glauca | reverse complement strand
AACAATAATGAGTCATATTTACATCAAACACTATTGGGTCCATTACCCAAACCTTTGTGCTACGGGTATTTCTTCAAGGGTTGACATCAATGACAACCAACCTTAATCAACAAAACTAACAAAACAATTACTGTTGCAAATAGAAAAACACTTTATTCTGTTGTAATCATGGCAGCCCAAGATGAAGTAGAAATCAGACTCGAGGAGAATCCTGAACAAAGGCCTCCTAAAGATCAGCGACATAACAATGACGGAAGTTCACCTACTAAAGTCCTGGAAACTATGAGAAATCTCATTGTTGAACTGCAAGTTTTCAAAGCAGACAATGAGAAACTGAAAAAGGCACAACAGGAACAGCAGGAAATAAATGAAGTACCGCTGCGAAGTATAGTGACAAACAAAATCCCAAAGGACGATAACCAGGAAGAAGAGGTCAGTAAAAGGGCCTCCAAGAATTATGGTCCTGAAGCAGAAAAAGGGGACAACTCTTCTTAAGGTACACCTTCAATTGAAGATAAAACAAAAATAGGAAGAAAAAGGAAACATGTAGATCACCTTGAGGGAGAGTTTAAGAAAATCAAACCATCTACCTTTGACGAGGAATCCAAAATAGGGGAGGAAGGTGAAGCATGGTTATTAGACATCAAGAAGTATTTCCAGATATACAACTATTCCAACAATATGAAGGTCAGAATGACCATCTATAATCTGAAAGGAAAAGCTAGCATATGGTGGTAGGACCTGAAGTTAGCCAAGGGCCTAAAGGAAAAACAGATTGAATGGTCGGATTTTAAGAAATACTTTAAGAAACAATACCTATCTGAAAGTTACTATGAATGAAAAACCAAAGAATTTTATGAGCTACGACTCGGTCAAATGGCTATGGAAGATCTGATAAAGAAATTCTTGGAATTATTAAGGTGCATACCTTATATACGGGAGGACAAAGTGAAAATCCAACGGTTCCTAAGCTGTCTACCATAGTCATATAAGGACATAATCGAATTTGATAATCCCAAGTGCTTGAGCGAAATTTTTAGGAAAGCTCGAATGTGTTACGACCAATACAAACAATGGTCAGAATTTTCAAAGGCTTGGAAAGACAAGAAACAAGACCGAATGAACCAACGGAAGAAGGGATATCAACCAAATCCTTATCAGAATGCAACAAAGAGTTTTCCAAGGAAATATTTTCACTCCAACAATCAGAACACCCATGGAGGTAGTAAACCAGTAAATCTGGGAACAAAGAAGTTTGGGGAAAACCCTCGTGAATCGTTAAAATGCTGGGAATGTGGAGAACCTCACCTAAGGAGGAACTGTCCACGTTTGACTTTAGAAACCATAAATACGGTTCAAATTCTACAGGAAGCATCTATAGTAGGGGATGTAGGCAGAAGCTTACATCGGATCAATGCATTCGTGGATGGCCGACAAGCTAACCACCAGTCCTCTGTGGTGGAAATTGAAGGTAAAATTAATAACACTCATATTTCTGTTTTAATTGATCTTGGAGCTACGTTGTGTTATATCACTCATGGTATAGTGGATTCAAATAAACTTAAGAAAACAAGACATGCAAAATCTTGGCTGGTACAACTAGCAATAGGAACAAAAAGAAAAGTAGTCGACTTTATTTCTAATTATGAGTTCAGTTTAGGTGGTCAAAACATAAAGACAAATATGAACATTCTACCGTTAGGGTCTTATGACGTAATTATTAGAATGGATTGGTTAGAATGGCATAAAGCAGTGTTACATTGTTATGAAAAATCACTCAAGTATAAAGACGAAATCGACACTGCTAGGACAGTTCAAGGTATACAAAAACCAATCTCAGTTAGATTTCAACAATGCAATTTAATAAATGCATGAGAAAGGGTTGTCAGATTTACGCCATCCAAGTAACAAACCTGTCAGAAAAAAAAAAAAAACCCAGCTTGGAGGATTTTGTCGTCTTGCATGATTTCAAACATGTGTTTGTTGATGAGATACCTGAATTACCCCCAAGGAGGAGATAGACTTTTATATCGACCTACTACCTGGTTCAACCCCTATATCTAAAGCACCCTACCGAATGAGTTTACCAGAGTTAAGAAAATTAAAAATTCAATTACAGGAATTGTTGGACAAAGAATATATCAGACCGAGTGTCTCACCATGGGGAGCACCAATCCTCTTTGTGAAAAAGAAAGATGGAACTCTGAGATTATGCATTGATTACAAACAATTAAACAAAATGACTATTAAGAACAAGTACCCCTTACCTAGGATAAATGATCTGTTCGATCAAGTAGGCGGGGAAAGGATTTTTTCTAAATTGGACTTACGATCTGGTTATCACCAGGTTAGGATAAAAGATGAGGACATAAGTAAAACAACATTCCGAATGAGATATGGACATTACAAATTTGTTGTTATACCGTTTGGGATCATTAACACGCCAACTACATTCATGTGTTTAATGAATAGTATTTTCAGTCAGTACTTGGACAAGTTTTTTTGGGTATTTATTGATGATATCCTAGTGTATTCTAAAACATAAGAAGAACACAAAGAACACCTAAGGATAGTTCTGAAAACTTTGAGAAAACACAAACTGTATGCCAAATTCGATAAATGTGACTTTTATCAGAAGAAAATATAGTACCTAGGGCATGTAATATCTGAGGAAGGTACTGCAGTTGATCCCGAGAAAATAAGATCCATCATGGAATGGCCGATTTCAAAGGATGTAGTGGACATCTGATCATTCATGGGAATCACCGGATATTACCGCAGATTTATAGAGGGGGTTTTCAAGATTGCATACCCTATGATATCATTACAAAAGAAGGGAACTAAATTTAACTGGTCACAAAAATGTCAGGACAATTTTAATAAGTTAAAGGAATTGTTAATGGTTGCACCCATTTTAAAGGTAGCAGATCTGAACAAAGAATTCACAGTCTGTGTGGATGCGAGTAAAGAAGGACTAGGTGGTGTCCTAACTCGAGAAGGGCACATGATTTGTTATGAGTCCTGAAAATAAAGGAACACAAGCGAAACTACGTCACTCATGACTTAGAGATGGCAGCTGTAATACACACCTTAAAAATGTGGCGGCACTACATAATGGGTAGAAAATTTCTATTATTGACGGATAACAATGGTGTGAAATTTTTGTTTAGTCAACTGGACCTTAATGCAAGGCAAGCAAGATGGTTGGCCTTCTTGAGCGAATTTGACTTTGAGGTAAGACATATCAAGGGTAAGGAAAACAAGGTGGTTGATCCCTTAAGCATAAGAGTTCATGGGTTGTTTGAAATAAACATTAGCAGGGCAGAAAGCGATCTTGAGCAGAGGATAAAGGTTGTAGGTAATAACGATGAAAATTACACTAGAACAGTGGCAGAATTATGAGAAAATGCAGAAAATTCAAACAAAATAGATCTGAGTTTGGACAGAGAAGGCCTACTACGATTCAAAAACATAATATACATTCCAAATTCGGTGGAATTAAAGTTAACGATTTTGGACGAAGTACACAAGAAACCATATTCTGGTCACCTGGGATACCAAAAGACGGTAACAACACTAAGAAAATTATTTTACTGGCCTAATATGAAGGGAAAAACAACATAATACCTAGCTAAGTGTCAAGATTGTCAACAGGTAAAAGCCAAACACCAACATCCAGCTGGCCTGTTGCAGCCCTTACCTGTGTCGGAATGGAAATGGGAGACTATATCACTGGACTTTATTATAGGTTTGCCTAGAACTCAAAAACAAAATGATTCAATTATGGTGGTAATCGATAAGCTTAGTAAGTTTGCACACTTTATTCCTGTAAAGTATACTTTTAAAGCTATTAACATCATTTAAATATTCATGAAAGAAATTTTTAGACTGCATGGTATTCCTAAAATGGTGATTTCGAATAGAGACATAAAATTTACATCTTCTTTTTGGAAAGAATTGTTTACAGGGTTAAATACTAACTTGAATTTCAGCACAAGTTATCATCCACAAACGGATGGTCAGAATGAATGAACAAACCAAATCATAGAAGATATGCTATGCATGTACGTAAGAACAAAACCAAGCAAGTGGGAAGACTACCTACACTTGGTGGAATTTGCATATAACAATGGTTACCAAACTTCGGCTAAGATGAGCCCTTTCGAAGTACTGTATGACAGAAAATGTACTACTCTGATTAGCTGGGATAACCCAGTTGAAAGACTCATGGTGGGACCAGAGATGTTCCAGGAAATGAAGAGCATGGTAAGAAAAGTACAACATAACTTAAAAGAGGTGTAGGACAGACATAAAAGTTATGCGGACCGGAAAAGAAGACACCTGAATTTTCAAGTGGGAGACCACATCTATTTAAAAGTCAAAGCCTGAAAAAGTTCACTAAAGCTAAGGAACTGTGCCAAGTTGGCACCCTGATTTTGTGGCCCCTTCGAGATCTTAGCTCGAATTGGACATGTAGCATACCAACTTGCACTTCCTTCCAATCTAAAAATCCATATTGTATTTCATGTTTCTTTATTAAAGAATTATGTTCATGACCCTACTCATATGATCGATTGGAACTTGGTGCAGGTGGAACCAGAAAGCGAGTTCCAAGAAGAACCTCTGCGCATTCTGGACAGGAGAGAAATAACACTTCAGAACATAGTCGTTGCCCAAGTAAAAGTGCAATGGAAGCACTTTAGCCCTGAGGAGGCCACTTGAGAGTTGGAGGGAGATTTGTAGAAATCTCATCCAATCTTGTTCCAAGAAAAGAACGAACACTGAGGACAGTGTTTTATTGAAGGGGGAAAGGATGTAACATCCCCAAAAAAGTAAATTATTTTTAAAAATATGAAATTGCTTAGGAAAATTATTTCTGTTTTTAGTAAATTCGAAATTGAAAAATTATTGCCATTTATGGCAATTCCGAATTTCGAATTTAGTTAATTGTAATTGATGATTATGACTATTGGGCAGAGATCTGATTTGACCCAACTAACTATTTGACTATGACACTTATATGAAACAAAATGTTTTATATTTATTGCTGATGGACAAATGGAATAGCCAGGTTAAAATCAGCTGACCATGACTCCATGAGAGGGGAACATGTTGGAACTACTTCAGGGCTGAATGTGACAAGTGGAAAATCAGGAATTTGGCCATTGGTAGCCCCTGAAAATCAGGGATTTGGAAAGCTACGAAAATAACCAAGGGGAAAAAGACCTAGGCACAATCGCTTTTGGATATATAGCATATGGGAGGAGGCATGACACTGCCTAGTATGCCGGGGAGAGGAATGATCTCTTGTTGTTATGAACATTGTTTTCTGAGTGTGAGGCAAGGAGAAGTTATTGAAATGGAAAGAATTTTGCTGAGGAAAAGTTCTGAGTTCGCCCTCATGGATTCATGGTCAGGCTAGGGGTGAACGAGACAAGTGAATTGGTTGTTCTGTTCTAAGGATTGGAGGAACTTGGCTGTTCCATTTGTTGTTCGACAATTGTTCATATATGTCTATCTACTTCTGCTTTGTTCAAATGTTATTGAAATTATTGGTTGATAGGATTTCATCTGTTTAAATATGAATGAGGTACTCTGTTTTATTAAATTCTGAAGGAATGAAGTGAAATGTAGGATAAACCATTTCAGTTTAACTGTAACTATTGAGCAAACCTTTCTAAGTATCTTGGCTGGAATGAAATCAAATTATGGAAATGTATTAGGAATTATAGTTGTGTTAAATAGAATACTATTTCGTTATATTGTGCTAGAAATCACTACCATGTCGGTGAACCATATACATCTGGTTATTTTCGTTTGCAAATAATCATTAGACTGTGTGAATACTATTCTGGAAGTAAATCTATGATCAAAAGCGTCTACAGGTTCATCCCTTAATTCTAGATGGATTTCCCTACCAATTTAATGCGAACAATCTAACCAGTCATAAACACATTTCTGGAAAATGAAATAATGAGAAGCGAACAACCTAACTAGTCACAGTTGAATTTCTGGAAATGAAATGATGGAAAGAAAATAACCTGCCTAGTCACAAATGAAGACCTGGAAAGGAAAATAATATAAGAGTAAACGAATAGGCTAGCAGATCACATACGAAATTCTGAAATAAAACGATACAATAGTAAATTAATTGAAGTGAAGAGTATACACCCTAGAATCATATATTTCGATATGCATAGACCTACTGCATTAATAATCGAAAAAGTCAAAGCTACATGATTAAGCAAGAAATCATTTGAATTTCTCTATAGGATCCAAAGTAAAACTGGAAAGAGTCAAGACAAAATTATTGTTCGTATTTCCATCTAAAAACCGACTATGCATCTTGAATAATGATACAACCATGTTCAATTTATACCATTCAATTATTTTACACAATAATAAGGTTTTGATCCTTATGCCCTTCCGATTAAAATTGGAGATACAGAGTTAAAGAATAGGATGTCTTTATGAATGAACATTTTCACCCACGATGATAGCTTTCTAGTTTTAGAATCATATCGATCCTTAGAAACCTAGGGCACTCCTTTAAGAGCGACGAAATGAAACTCGAATACCTTTTGTGCGTATGGCAGGGGTCTGCATCTGGGATTGTGCATGGTCAAAGTCCCTCCAAGGAAACACAAATCAAGATTAGTACTATTCAACAGAAGTAAGATGAGTGTAACTTTCAATAGAATGATTAATGACAAGAAAGATTTATATAGAATTGCACTTAACTTGCGACTTGGAGATCTAGTGTCTTTTCCCTATCGCGCTATGGTTGAGCAGATGTCCCAGGCCGAAGGGGAGGGTGGTCCAAGAACTTCCTGATGGGTACCCTCGCAACAACAGGGTCCCATCATTAGAATTGGTTACCATAACTTATAAATCAAACTCTTCAGGAAATTAAATAAACAAATAACAGTAATATTGAAAATCTGAACTGCATGGGTCGCGCAGTGCGAGCAGGCCGAATGCATTACTCAAAATTTACAGATAGAGTTAAATTCTATATCCCAATGACGTTATAAAAATCTAACATGGATCGACTATCTATGTTAAAGAGGTTGCTTTTTATTCGAAGTGTAAATATAGAGTTAACACTCTTGCCGAGTTTACCAGGCTCGAATGGTATTTTTATCACACACAGACAACAATGATATCAGAATGAAAACAACGACCCAAATTTAATTACAGATCCAAATAATTGTATGTTGCAGAGTATGTTCTTAAAACAAATTTATCCGGTACACAGAATTCCCCAATATCTATTTATATATGGTTATGTCGAATGAAAATACAGTAGTCTCTCTAAAGGAAAATTACAGTTGTAAGAGTTAGCTAGTGGCCTGTTAGAATCTACCGAATGGTGGACTCCCAAACAAAACACTATATAACATGTATAAACAACGTGGGTTCTACCCTACCAGATTACCTTTTGGACTAGAACCCCCGTGTGGTCTCATAGAGGCTCAATATCAGGTAACATCACATAAGGGTAAGAGTAACCCATAAAAGAGAATAGAGGGACAATGAAAAACCCCAAAAGTAAATGCAAGCATGTTAACCCCCGCTAAAATGCATGTGCGAGATTGTGGAAAATTGGAAACGAAAAAAAAAGTATCGAGAAGGTTCCGAAAGGATTTTGAATAAAACAACAGTGAAGTCTACTTACCCAGGAGCGAGAATAGTCTAGTGAGTTACGAGGAGAATAATGATAATGGGAAAAACTTTCACTAAAAGTCATAATAAGAATTACAGTACAAAGGGTTTCTTCCACTGTAATGATACCTCGAGGGTTCCATCCAACTATTAGAATATAGGAGCATTGTGAACTTACCAGGGCGGTCGGGTAGAGACGCCTACTTCCACCGGGTAAAATCCTCCAAATCACCGATCCCCCTTGCTGAGAAAAACGTAGAGCTAATTAAGAAAACTTCACAAATGACAAAAGAAAAATCATCTATCCCTGAAGAGCCTTACTACGCAGAGTAAATGCTGATGGCATGAAGGCTGGCTCTAGCCATGTGATGGGGCAGAGTTGGTGCGATCATATTGGACGAGGGGTCAAGTGATAACCATCAAATTTCACACTCACAGGGTCTCCATTAATGGCCAGTTCAGAGGCTTAACTCACGTCTAACAAGAACCCTTCTTTTCATTTTAAGAGATGCAAAGTAAAGGGTCGTCCCTTCATGACATGACCAACTGGAATCATTTAACTCTAACCGCTATCATTTCAGTTAGTACATCGTTGAAATGAGACATCGTTCAGTTGAGACATCGTTCAGTTAATGCAGAGTTAAACGAGTTGCTAGGGTTGAGTTTTGTTAACAAAACCTTTATGTCAATGGTAAATGGAAGATCATTACCCAACCAATAATCACAGGGGATTCGATCGATGAATTTGGCCATGTAAAGTAATGTCAAATACCTTATGTTAAGCCGATAACATTTCAGTAAGGGTGTATACTCTCGTCCCCATTACATTATGCATGGTATATGCATTTTATTTTGAAAATCAAATGAGATTTTCCCTCATGCACAAGTATAGAAGCTTATGCCTAGGGAAGAGTATAGGATATTGAGTCCTAAGTCTAATAATATATATATATATATATATATATATATATATGTAAGTATTGGAATAGCTTTAGGACTGAAGGGTGAATGTTAGAATGTGGAGATTTATTCATATAGGAACTCTGTTCAGTATGAGTTAGGTTGGGGTAGAAACGTTCATAAATGAGCGTTCATTGTTTGATAGTCAGAACATAAGAAATCTCGCAGAGATTAACAATGGTGATAGATGCTACCTTCTCTTAACTACGAGTCTTCTAAATGTAAATTGGAGATTAATGTTCTGTAGGAAAAAAAAAATTATTTGGCAAATTTGAGGTACATTACACTACCCCTAACATCTATCAAGAGAATAATGTTCCTTCTTCTAAACCACCTCAACCTACAAGTTTGACACCTCAACAATTGGAGGAAAGAAAAGAAAAATGTTTATGCTTTAATTGTGACAACAAATATAGTAAGGGACATAAGTGTGGTGAGAAGAAATTATTCTACATAGATTGTGAAGAGGAAGAAGAACAAGAACAAGAAACATCTCAATATGAAGATGTAGAAGATATTTCTTTTGAAGATATGACACCCACCATATCATGTCATGCATTGGATGGAATTAGCAATCCTCAAACCCTCAAGATCGAAGGATATATCAAAAATAAAAAGGTGATAGTGCTAATTGATTCTGGTAGTACTCATAATTTCATTCATTGTAAACTAGCCAAAGATCTCAATTGCTTTATATGTCGAGCACCAAAGTTTCAAGTAATGATTGCAAATGGATGAACTATCAATTGCTCAGGAAAATTCCATAAGATCAATATTACTATGGGGGAATATGTAATGAATAGTCCAATGATTGATATACCCATGGTGGTGTTGATGTCGTACTAGGGGTCCAATGGTTACAATGATTGGGAACAATGGATTTTAATTTTAAGAATTTTCATGAAATTTTCATTGGAAGGAAAGGAATTTGTGTTAAAGGGTATCACAAGGAAACCCAATAAGGTGGTAAGCTCTAATGGCATGGAAAAATTATTGAAAAAGAGGCATCATGGTGTAATTGTACAACTATGCTCACTAGATGTTCAAACATATAATCTATCTATTCCCCTAGATCTCCAAGGGATCATTGATAAGCATTCCAAAGTATTTGAAGATATTCCTAGAGTCTTCCACCCGCTCGCAATCATAATCATTCTATTCACTTAATTCCTGGGAGTGTTCCTCTAACATCGAGCCTTACATATACCCATATGCCTAGAAGAGTGAAATTGAGCATATGGTTGAAGAAATGTTAGAGGCTGGCATTATTAGACCTAGCCAAAGTTCTTACTCTGCACTGATTATAATGATACTCAAGAAAGAGGGCTCCTGGTGTATGTGTCCAGATTATAGAGAGCTCAAAAAGATCACCATTAAAGATAAGTTTCCCATTTCCGTCATTGATGAATTTTTAGATGACCTACATGGAGAAATCTACTTCACAAAGTTGGATCTTCATTCAGGGTACCATCAGATTAGAATGAAGGAAGAAGATATCCGAAAAAAACATTCAAAACTCATGAAGGCCATTATGAATTTTTGGTCGTGCCTTTTGTCCTTATGAATGCACCTTCCACATTCCAAGGGTTGTTGAATTCCGTTTTCAAGCCTTTCCTTCAAACATTTGTGTTAGTATTTTTTGATGATATACTAATCTATAACAAGTCTTGGGAAGATCATGTTCAACATGTTGACAAGGCGCTACAACTACTAAAGGAGCAACAACTATATGCTAAACCATCCAAATGTTTATTTGGGGTGAAGGAGGTAGAGTATTTGGGTCATATTGTATCTCATGAANCTCATTAGTTACTTATGTATCCTATATCTATTGTAAATTATTCACTCTTTTGAGTGTGGAATATGGTTAATGAGAATTCTTCCATTCTTTCTATCTTGCTTCTTCTTTCTTAAATTTCTCTCTGCAAATGTGTGTAGTATTTTCTAGCTAGATCTATTCTGTGCAGGTTCAACACATTTACAATAGAGGCAATGTGAAAATATCTTGTCTTGACCACACCAGACTTAAAAAAAACCTTTATTGTGGAATGTGATGCCTTAAGAAATGGCATTGGTGTTGTTCTAATGCAAGAAGGAAGGCCCCTTTCTTTTGAAAGTCGTTCACTCAAGGGAAATGACTTAAACAAACCCATTTATGAGAAAGAAATTGAAGCAATGTTGCTCTTACCTAATATGTAGGCACGTCAAGGTCAAAACAGATCATGAAAGTCTTAAATACTTCTTGGAACAAAGACTATCTTCAGAAGAAAAACAAAAATGGGTTAACAAGATTTTGGGTTATGACTTTGAAATCACCTACAAAAAAGAGAAGAAAAATGTTGTGGCAGATGCACTCTCAAGAATGGATGAATATGTTGAGGCATTTCTCTGTGCTATCTCTATCATCCAATCTAATTGGATAACATAAGCAAGGGAGGAATGGAAGAATGACGAATAAGTGTGGACTCTCATTAAAAGGTTGCAACAAGATTCCAATGCATCTGATCCATTTACATGGAGAAATGATTCACTATGGTTCAAAGATCACTTATATTTATGTAAGAACTCCCAACTTAAACAAAAGGTACTTTTGGAATTGCACACCTCTCTAGTAAGACGAAACTCATGATTTTTGAAAACCTATCACAAGGTCAAGAGGGAATGTTTATGGGATGGCCTTAAAACTGATGTTCAAAGGTTTGTGGCAGAATGTTTGGTTTGCCAACAAAATAAAGTGAAAACAATTAAGACCCCGGGTCTTTTACAACCATTAGCCATTCCAAGTCAGCGTTGGGAGGAGGTTTCCATGGATTTCATCATAGGGTTACTGAAGTATGAAGGAAAGAGTGTCATCATGGTGATTGTTGATAGACTTACCAAGTACACACACTTGTGTACTCTTTCTCATCCTTTCAAATCCAGTACAGTTGCTACGACATTCATGGAGATAGTTAAAAAACTACATGGAAGCCCAAACATTATTGTAAGTGACAAAGATCCCATATTCACTTGACATTTTTGGACATAATTGTTTTCTTGTTTGGGCACTCAATTGGCTCATAACTCATCTTATCATCCTTAATCGGATGGACAAATTGAGATAGTCAACAAATGTTTGGAAGGCTAACTTCATTTCTTTGTCTCTGATAAACAAACACAATGGTTCAAGTGGTTACCCTTGGCAGAATGGTTGTATAACACTTCCTTTCATACTACAACAAAAATGACACCATTTATGGTGCTTTATTGATATCACCCACCATCCATCACTTCTTCTCTAAAATAAAAATATAGGGTTCAAGTAGTGGAATATCACATCAAGCATCAATAAAAATTTCTCCAACTCTTGAAGGACAACTTGACCATGGCACAAAATCGCATGAAACAACAAGTAGATCAACATCGTAGTGAAATACGTTTTGAAGTACGGGATTGAGCATTTTTAAGACTACAACCATACAAACAAATGTCCCTCAAGAAAGCTAAGAATGATAATAAATTATCACCAAAGTACTATGGCCCTTATAAGGTGTTGCAAAAGATTGGTACTACGACATACAAATTGGAGTTGTCTGCATCTTTGCAAGTACCCCCAATTTTCCATTTTTCGTGCTTAAAGAAGGTTACAGGTGACAAGATCCCAATTCAAACTATATTTCTAGAACTCTACGATGAAGGAAACATCATATTGGACTGAAGCTATCATTGACACAAGAATTCTCCAGCTGAGGAATAGAACAATTTCAGAGTATCTCATTAAGTGGGAGAAACTACCTGCTAAAGATTCTACATGGGAAGATGAGTCTTTTATACAAAATCATGTAGAACTACTCAAGCGTTGAGGACAACACTTGTCTTAAGGGGAGGGGCATACTAATCCCTAAATCATGGCACATTGCCCCTTAATTGGGGCATATTACATAAGTATTGTTATTTTATTTATGTCGGCTTGGGTCCATTAGTTGCAATTGTACCTCCTAGTCTCCTGTATATACCAAGGAGATCTTTTCATTTGGAATCATCTTGTATTTGTGAATTCATATGATGTATAAGGAGTTTTCCCCCTCGAAGAGGCTTATTATCTGAATTTCTCTCTTTGTCAAGGTGTTGAGTACTTATTCTAAGATTTTTATTCTATTTTGATATTTGTTTTTTAACAACAAGCCTCTTAAATATAATTTCAAATATAGAATGAGAGGAGTGACCCTTATTTTTTTGGGAGGAATAGCAGGAGGATCGGGGCTCCTAGAAACAATTAGTTCTCCAAACCTTGCCAGACATGTCGAAAATCCCTCATTTAGTAGGCAAAGAAGCAAGCTACCTCAAAAGTTAAAAGTGAAAGACATATGTCCTTGATTTGGTTCCTTAGAGAAAATTCCCCCAAAAATGTTCCCAAATGATTTTTCTAACCCTAAATTGCAAAAGATTGCCCAATTCCTAAAAAACAATGGGCCTTTACAGATTAATTAAAGTTCACAACCGATGTATCATTTTCTTGCAAGAGATTGGGACAAATGGGGACACGGTTATTAATGACTCGACACGAATTTTAAAGGGTTAGGATTTTTTCTTTATTGATGTTTTAAGAAGATCTGGGGGGGATATCACGGGATGGAAAAAAGGATTATCGAGTCTAACTAAATTCTAGGCTTTTGTATTAGGGCTAGGAATTACAGTTTGCTCATTAGACATGGGAAAATAAATCAGTTGTATAAAAATTTATGGGCCTTATTCTCTCTAAACAAGAGTCATTATTACTTGATGTTTGCAAATAACAATTTTAGCTCACAAGAAGGAAAAAGAGATGTTAAGGTTGCTAAGTTGAATTCACAACTTGAACTTTTCAAGACTCAACTAAGTACAAATAATTAGAAATGATCGAAGTGTTGGTAATGCATATTTAGTAGATAATATTTTATTGCATTTAATATGATTAACATATGAAAGTGATTGACTTGTTTGTGTGAAAATTACGAGATAATTTCATGGATTGTTGTACATATTGCAATGAAAGGATTATATGAATAAATACTTACAGTTGTTGGGTTGATTGAAAGTACAGATTGGAGGTAGAATGGTCTTAAATATAGAAATGATTATAAGTCCATAATTAAGACTCGGTGCTACCACATGCAAGAGCCAAACATTATGAAAATAATCTCATACTTGTGAAATATAATTTTTGTATGAAACAAGTTTGAAACAAAAGATTTATGATTAGAATCATTAATGATGATACTTCATGGTAAATATATGTATATGATCCAGGTGAGATGATGGATATGTCTTGGAAGGAAAAATGATGGTTTTTGACACTAAAAATCATGTAAAGAATGCCTATGTAGTGACACTAGAACCCTATGATGTGCCTTGAGCACAGTTGATATGTGTTATGTTATGTTAGAGAAAGACAGGGGGATGCCTTAGGTGTAACAACCTACAAGTCTCATAGATCAAATCTCTAAGAAAATAAGGTTCAACAACATGTTTGAAAACAATTTCTCTCATGAATGCCTTGTAATCTCAAGTTCAAATAGGCACAACATTTTGCCTTGCTAGAACTCTCTCGAACAAGTGAATGCTCAATACAACATGTATGTTCAAGCTTTAATTTGAATATTCCATTAATGATGGTTAAACTCTAATTGGATCTACTTCTCTCATGTCTGTGCTTGTTAGTATTGGTTAAACTTAGTAAAATTAATGGGCCATTGAAACCAAACCCAAATCCTCAAGTGTTCATTATTTTACCTATGTAATTGTAGTGAGGGAGCATGTGAAGACAATGGAAATAATAAATGAAAGTAACATGTGAAAATTGTATAGGAAACCATCTAGGACAAAGGGAATGATGTCCAATGCACATAATTAATCAAAGATGACCTTAATATTGAAAACACATGTGTGTTCAAAGTACCCTCGGATTAGATGATGATCACGCCATTCTGAGCCAATAAATTAGACTTTTAGTTTTCTAAGCACTTTTCGTAGGACCGTATGTACTCATAGATAATTAGCTAGCCTAAAAATAATATGAATGATATTTATCTATTTCATATTCCAAATGTGAAATAACACAAGGTTTGAAGAAAACGATTCAACTTAGAGTTGTTCAAATCCAAAGGGATAATGGGTAAGCATGTGTTGTGCTCTCCAAGCCATCAGTAAGGTAGCCATGTCCTTGGTATTAGATAATATAGAGAGTGTTAGTTGTTTGATAGCTTCATTAATGTTATTTACAACATATAATGGTTGCTTAGCGAATAAACAAGATTTGTGTCTTATTTTAAATGTTGAGTTTTTTCACATCACACTCAGATGCATGAATTTATGGGCTAAAGTATGTGGTGTATACTCAAATATGAAATAGTTTTTAGGTGATGTAGATTGGGTGTTGATAGTTGCTTGAGTTTTTCTGCTTTATCCCAATGTTCATGCTAGCATGTTGGTATCTCATTTATTTCATGTTATACTTAGTGGAACTAGTCATTTACTCAACCTGTTGATGTTGTGGGTCCAGGTTTATGTAACTACTATGATGAAATAAAAAGGAATATGAACATGGGAATCATTAGAGACTGATGAAAAGTTTTGTTTTGATCCAAGAAAATTGAATTGTACTTCAAGTGGGGAATTTAGTTAACCATCAAGCATTTGTGGTCATGCATGGTAATGACCATTTCAAAACCAAGTGATTTATTATGATAACTATGCTTGGTTGAACATTTTTTGCCCAACACAATTTTTTTTTTATTCAATTTTATGGACTAAATCATGTATGCTATAATTTGAACAATCATGAACTTTCTTGTATGTTGTATGCTTTACTTCCTTATTCCCAAAGATGTTTCAAGTAAAAGCCAAAAAAAGTTAGGTTTTATGGGATGAATGTTCCAGATAACACTTCCCTAATTGATTTTTTTAGGTGTGATAATTGCAAGGACCGAGTTCCATTATTATATGACTAAGAATTTTTAATTTTAGTTTATTCTGAATCAGGGACATTACAAGTATGAATTGGACTAGACAAGGTCTAGTGATTATTGGTGGAGATCTAAATTTCTTTGTGGGGGATTCCAAGGACTAGGGACCAATAGCTTAGGTGGATAAACTCTTATGATTCTTCATAAAAAAATTAACCCCAATCCGAAGAAACAAGAGGACAGGGGAAGACCAAATAAAAAAAAGATTGGATAGGATTTTAATTTTAGAAGTGTTATCGCACAATCTGTAGATTGGGAAAATCCCAATCCAACCCACAAAAGTGTGACAACTATGGGAGTACCTACCCATTGTCACCTTATATAGACACTCTCCTCACTTTAGTGATGACAAGTCACCACAAGGGGGGAATCCTCATGATCATAGGGGGATTGAGATGGAAAGTGAAAGAATGGCTAATGGATCCCCTATAGGTCTAGTTTGGAGATGAATATAGGGATTGAAAAAAAGTATTATGGAAGGGTAGATGGTTTCCAAGTGTTGTGCACCTACTAAACAATGTAAACCTTGCCTAAAACAAGATAATTGTCGATAAACCAAGCCTGTAATCAATGGGGAATTAGAAAGATAAGCTTGTTGTTCCAAATTGCAGTAGTATGGAAATATATAGATCAACAAATAAAGATGTTACTAGATGCAAAATTTACCATCCAAAACATCAAATAATTATTGGGTAATCAAGCCCTAATATGTAGATAATATCCCAATGTTTAAACCTAAGTTTTGATGGCTAAATAAGGTTGAAAAAACATGTTATCAACAATATATTAGGTAAGACTTGTGGATGTAAAATACTTTTTCTACAGCAAGTTCTAGCCAATGAAATTCACAAGAAAATCTCTTAAATCAAAATCCCTTAACAAGTGTAACATCCCACTCCTGCGCGCACTGAGTGAACTTATTCTTTGAGGACACTTGCTTGCAAGTGATCCAGATTATTATACTATTAAGCATTTGATTATGATTATGAGGTGTTATGGATTGATGACAAGTTGTTTTGCTGCATTGACATAGACATGTGCTATTGACTTGGTTTTACTGAGTGTGCAGGATTTTGGACCTCAAGGATGCAGAGGCATCAATGGAACCCTTGGGATTTTGGATCGAGTCGGGGAGTGGAAAATTGGGGTTTGATTGTTGTATATATGATATTTGTGCATATGATTAGATGATATGATTATGGATATATTTATGACATGATTCGTTGATGATGTAGACTGACGATAGCTTGCCGACCAGACTCACATGTGGAGTAGAGGGGTCACGCACAACTACCAGAGACGTTGAGGGAGAGGTGTGGACAACAACCCTGCCACAACCTACTAGCACTCCTGTCGTGGCTCGAACTGTAGGTTAATGACTACCTAGTTCGAGAAGACCCACGATGTTGTGAGGGCAGAGTGTGACGATCGCTCACGATGATTCTAAAGGGCGTGCAATAAGGCATGGGCCTTATTACTTAGAGGCCCTTAGTCTCCCACAAGATCACCTGGCGGAGTATTCACTCCAGGGGTTTTGATTTCTACCAAGTCAGTCAATAGGCGAGTGGCACCCTTGGAGCACATAGTGCATCCTGAAGGGCACGCCACGTAGGGGAAATAGAATGAGGCGAGTGGCACCCTTGGAGCACCTAGTGCGTCCTGGAGCGCACATCACATTGTTAATTAATAAATGGATAAACCTAGATGGCCTTAGGATGAATAACATGATAAGAAATATTTAAAACATTTCCCCTAATAAAATGTCACCGAGCCTAGGAAAATGAAGTCTAGGTCTAAGTGATACTTGTGATAATTTTTTTTTTATCTATTTATATAAAAATAAAAATAAAAATAAATAAATAATAATGATAATCATCATTAATCACGTGACGAGAAGGGGGTAAGTAATTCATTTAATTTATAAAAATCTTTTGGGGGATAAAATTTAGAAAGGGGAAATAGTTGTTTTGTCACTTTTGCTAATTAAAATTTATTAATTAAAAAGGAAAAAGGGAAAAAGTTAATTTTCTACACCTGCCAATTTGAGTTTTAAATGAAAAGGGAAAGAGAGAAATTTAAAAGAATTAGGAAACTAGGGAAAAGCGGAAAACATAAAAAGAAAGGGGAAACACAAGGAAAAAACAAAGAGTCTAACTTAGTAAGGTATCTAACTTTTAATAACTTTCTAAATTAAACTCAACTAGTAAATTAGTAAGAGGGAAAGTCATTAAAAGTTGTAAGGGAATATGGAGACACCTAGGAGGGATTCTAGGAGTGCTTTTAGGTGGGTGAGGGAAATAAGAGTAATTAATTAATTAATGAAATTAATTTATGGTGCAATGAAGGGGATGGGTGACACATGTACGGGGAATTTTTTTATGAATTAAATTATTGAACAATAAATTAAATGGGATTTTGGGAAAGTAAATGACTTAGAAACTCTATATAAAGGAGGGAGAAGGAGGAGGATGGATCTGTTCAGTTAGGCGTAACATTACACTGTAGGATTTTAGACTTGACTGACTTAGCTTGTGGGAGTTGGGATACCCAGCTCGGTGAGGAGTGGTAGCTCGGCCTTGCGAGGTGAGCTGGGAGCTAGCTGCTCCTTGGTTTAGTGTACGTGGCCCCTTTGCGACTCAGGGGGCTAAGGGGGAAGAAGAGTACCCCTAGCGTTGGATGGGAGGGACCGATGAAGTCTCATCGATCGGCAAGCGGGAGCTGCACAGACCGCGCAGGACAACAACTCAGAGCGGGCGACTTGGGCTACAATACACTTCATTTATTTCTGCATGATAGATTATTAGTATACTTTACGCTTTTAGTTCTGTATGTTTAATTGGGTAAAGAAAATGATTGGCTTAGCATTTTAATTGATGACTGATTTTCCCCCCATGGCCTTAAGCTCGCTGTTGATTGATTCCCTTGGCCTTCAATCCCTGCATGTCATGACCGTCCTATGGTTTTATCAATTTTGTGATGACTTTATCTTCTTACTTCGCCCTCGTCCCTAGCTCATTAGTCCTCGCCTGGGAAGTCGGCCAGGATCCGGATCCATGGTCGTCACTTCGGTGTTAATACTCCTATAGATCCTAATGCCCTACCTTTCTGTGCGATGATGATGAGCGACATATGCTTTTGCCCAGCCATCTAACCCTATTGTTTGTTTCTGGTTGAGTGAGCCTTATGCCTTGCTACATTGATTACCTCTGAGGTGGTTTTTCTTCTCGCAACGAACCACTTATTATCTTCTGCGTTTAATCTCTGCGTTTTCTTGGGCTCTGCATTTTGATATATTACCTCTGTGTGTTATTGGGTTTGATGGCAATTACCCTCTGCGTTTCAATATGCATTACCTCAAATTTATCCCTCTGCAATTCATTATTCTGATGGCGAAATTACCTTCCGCTCTTAACGCATTCAACCACGAGTTCCCTCTGTGATTCATTTCTTGATGACGAATCTTATGCAACAATTTTGTTACTGTTCCATTGACTGTGATAACAACTACTGTTTGCTTAACCTTTATTTCTCTAAGTTACAAATTGTTTGAGGTAAAAATTTATTAAAGAAAATGGAGGTTTTGTGTACGCAGTCTTCAAGAAATAAGAATTTGTATTGCTAAAATGTAATTTTGATTATCTTAGTAGATTCATAAGTTAAATTTAATTAGAAATTTTGCAGTTGGCAATTGTCGAAATCGTAATCGTAAATGAATGATTGTTTAAGGAGAAGAAAAATTGATACTTCTTGGCACCGGATCGTGAGGAGAAAATAGATGTCAAAAGTAAATAATATAAAAGATCAATAAAGGTTTGATTGATTCGTATTATAATTGTTGACAGTTGACACTCACCCATGGATTGCTAAATGTTGATTCATTCATCTTAGTCGGTGATAGTTGTAGGCTACAGTGCAATGCCTTCAGACCGAATGTGGTTGTATTTTAATGGAAAAGACACCCATTGTAGCAGTGGATAGAATGCGCCATATTTCTATCTCCCTAGCGATCTAATTTAAACGTGACGTGCAGTGTGAGAGAGTTGTAAGTCCAATTTAAGTTGAGTGCAATTTCAATACGGTTTTTAACTTGCATTGGACTACGATTTTCACTAATAAAGTCAACGCTCATTTGGTGATAAAACTCAATAAAATCTCACTGATTAAACCCAACGAATTGAGGTTAAAACTAAGTGTTTGTCAGCAATAAAACTCAGCGAAATGATGGCTGCATTGACAGTGCATCTGGTTGGGCAAATTTCATGCATCTTATGACTAGGTAGGAAAACAATTCTGTTTAAAGGTAGAAGAGTTACATTTAAGGGACAACAAATTTACATTAAAGTCAGTTAGAATTAGCATTTACATTAACCACGAATTGATTTCCTGTCAGACGACGTCCTTACCTTAATGTTAGTGTTTGGGGAATAGAAAATTAAGCTTTGCGTTATTAACTTCCTGTTCTCGGCATTGATGGTTTTTACAAGACTAATGTCACGCATGATGAATGCACTACATTCCTGTTCATGTACCTGATGATGCTAATGGCCTTATCTTGACTGCGATCTACATGCCTTCAGATAGCGTTTTTACCTTGTATATTGATAGCATATTAACTAGCATTTTTACATTGTATATTAATCATGTATTGACAACGTATTAAATTCTTCATTTAGGATAACTTCCCAGCTTTATATCTGCATATGGTATCAGAGCAAGGTTCAACCCTTTGACTATGGAACGCCAGGATTTCCACTGCAGTAAAATCGTGATTATTAACCCTTCCGTTAATTCAAAACCTTAACGTGTCCATGTGGTGATCGCATTTAGAGGACGCCTCAGAGGTTTGCAACGTGGTGCCATTGAAGCGGGTGCGATGCCTCCAGATGTTCCCACACCCTCAAAGTTGAACCCCCAAGGGGAAGGGGAAATCCTTGGGATGGATTTGCTTTCTATAAGGGATAATGATGCTCTGACAAGGCCCTTCCAGGTATTGTCAAAGGGCCTTGATTCACCATCGGTATTGAGAGGATGCCAGGGCACCTGTACCCATGAGGGTCCACAACGCGCCCTAGCTAGTGTCATTAACATCCACTAAGAACTCGAGAGAGTTGAGTTCTCGAGTCCATGAGTGTCGCGGATGGATGTGACGTCGAGGCACGGTTGTAGGGCAAGGCATTGTGCTTCACACGTCGCGATTACGACCTCCAACGTGAAGGTTCACTACATTTGAACATGGTCGTCGACGATGTTTCATGGGAAATGTTTGAGGAACGGTTCCATGAGATCTTCTGAGGAATTCGTTGAGCATCAACTTAATGAGTTAAAACTCCTTACGATAGGGCGATCATACGGTGCTCGAGTACGAGGCCCATTTTTGGAGTTGCTTCGGTACGCTCCGCACCCTTACCGAGAAACTTAAGGTCAACACGTTTGTGTTGGCCTTAGCATTGGAATTCATCTTCTATTTCAGGTACTAGGAGTACTGGACTGAAGAAGGGGTGTTGGACATGTGGGGATCTACACTACCAACATAATTTCCCAGTGGAGAGGACTAGAGCATCTGGATCAGCCGGACCCACTACCGTGGGAGATTTAGACAAGGCCCATCGGATTCATGTAGCAGTAAATAACCGCTAGGAAGAGCACCAGTTGACTGTGCTCGAGATGTTAGGTACCGTTGCTGACCAAAACCTTAGTATTTTGATAGATCCTGGTGCTATTGAGAGTTTCATTTCTGGTGCAGTGCTAAAAAGGATTAAGGTAAAGGGAGTTGAACAAGATGAGTTTAGCTTTGTAGAGATGGCTTCTAGAGCTAAACATAAGGTTGGATGAATGGTTACGAGATGTACCCTTAACCTGGGAGATTTTGTCACCAGGGCCAACCTGTACGTTACGATCTTAGGATCTTATGATGTCGTGATCGGTATGGACTGGTTGGAATCGAATGAGGTGATACTCAACTGTAAGACAAAACGGTTGAGCTTGGTCGATGATGAGGGACAAAGACACATGATTGTAGGGCAAAACTAAGGAGTTTCCATGAGGTTCATCTCTTCCTTGCAGCTACGGAAGACCATGCGCAAGGGATGTAATCTTTATGCGATCCTTACATTAAATGAAAATGGAGTAGCGAAAGGTATATAACACCTTCTAATGGTGAGAGAGGTTGCAGACGTCTTTTCAGAGGAGTTACCTAGAATGCCGCTGGAGAGGGAATTGGAGTTTACCATAGACCTAAAACTGTGGACTGAACCGATAGCTAGAACGCCTTATTGGATGTCGACCCCGGAGTTACAGGAGTTGAGAATGCAATTGAAGGAGTTGCTGGACCTGGGACTTATACGTCCGAGTGTGTCACCATGGGGTGTGCCTGTTATCCTCATACGAAAGAAGGATGGGTCGTGGAGACTCTGCATTGACTACTGCCAATTGAACAAGGCAATGATCAAGAATCAATATCCGTTGTCGAGGATTGATGATCTGTTCGATCAGATGAAGGGTGCGACAGTGTTTCAAGGATTGATTTGCGATTAGGGTATCACCAGTTACGTATCAAGGGGATGATGTCCCTAATAACACCTTTAAGATGAGGTTTGGACATTACAAGTTTCCTATTTTACCGTTGGGACCAACAAACACCCCAGGGGTATTTATGAGTTTGATGAACGGGGTGTTCCGCGAGTACTTGAACAAGTTCATCCAAGTATTCATTGACGATATTTTGATTTACTCTTGGATGATGGAGGAGCATGATGGGCACTTGTGCTTGGTACTACAGTGTCCGCGAGAGTGCAAATTGTTTGGGAAGTTGTCCAAATGCTCGTTTTATCAATCAAAGATTCACTACTTAGGGCATGTCATCTCCAGTGAAGGTATCACTGTGGATCCAACAAAGGTTGAGGCTATTATGGAATGGTCTGTGCTGACGAATTTCCCGGAAGTGCGTAGCTTCATGGCTTTAGCAGGATACTATCGACGGTTCGTCGAGGGATTTTCGAAGATAGCAAATTCGATCACGGAATTACAGAAGAAGAATAAGAAGTTTGTTTGGACTGAAAAATGCGCAGAAGCATTTGGGAGGCTCAAAGAGATGTTTAGAACAACATCGATGCTAAAGGTCCCTAAAATGGATGCAGACTTCTTGGTATGCACTGATGCATCCAAGGAAGGCTTAGGTGGAGTCTTGATGCAAGACGGTCGAGTGATCGCTTGCATCTTGAGGAAATTGAGAATGCATGAGGAGGACTATGTGACACATGATTTGGATTTGTTAAGAATTGTTTATGCCTTAAAGGTTTGGAGACACTACCTTGTTGGACAAAATTTTGAACTAAATATGGACCACTATGGACTACAACACATCTTTACATGAAGCGATATGAACGCGCGACAACGACGTTGCTCAGAATTGCTTAGCGAGTACGATTTTGAGATTTCTTACGTAAAAGGAACAATGAACCGAGTGGCAGATGCATTGAGTCGAATACCTCGCATCTTTTCGGTGTTGCCTCTTCAGACGAATCTACGTGAAAAGATTCTAACTTTAAAGTGTGACGATGACTAGTACAAAGAGGTCAAGGATTTTATCGGACAAAACACAAAGATGGTACCAAGAGTGGAAGGATTTACGTTTGACAATGATGGATTATTGAGGTTTGAAAATTGGATTTATATACCACCGAACGACGAGTTGAGGAGCTTGATCCTAAATGAGGCTCATAGAGCAGTATACATTGCTCACCTGGGAGTCACGAAGATGAGGGAGGACCTTAAACCCTTATTCTTCTAGGAAAGGAATGAAGGAAGACATAGTCAACTATGTGGCCAGATGTCTAGAATGTCAGCAGGTAAGGGACAAACATACACATTCAACAGGATTACTACAGCCACCAGCTATTTCAGAATCGAAATGGGTGGTTATTTCGATGGATTTTATTGTGGGATTGCCACTGACGACAAGGAGAGATGACTCGATTTTCATGGTAGTCGACACTCTGATGAAGAGTGCTCATTTATTCCTGTGCATACGACACATTAGGCACCTGACATAGCCAGAGTTTTCATCAGTGATATTCTGAGGCTGCATGGTGTACCTAAGAGAATTATATCTGATCGAGGATCGATATTTACTGAACGATTTTGGACTAGCTTTCAAGAGGCCTTGGGAACTTGTCTTAACTTTAGTACTGTGTATCACCTGGAGACTGACAGGCAGACCGAACGAATGAAACAGACCTTGGATGGCATGTTATGCATGTAGGTGATGGACCAACAAAAGCGTTGGGAAGAATTCTTGCCACTGGTAGAATTCACATATAAAAACAATTACAAAATCACCATTAAGATGGTGCCCTTCGAGTTTTTTTATGGGCGACCGTGTCAGACACCTTTGAGTTGGGATCGACTTGAGGATAGGGTCCTGGTGGGACCGGAAGCGATCCAAGAAATGGAAGATTAAATTCAAACTAATACAAAGGATCAAGGAAGTGTCAGAACGACAGAAGAGTTATGTCGATGCGCATCGTGTCGACCATAGTTACGATGTGGTGATTGAATATTTTTGTGGATGAAACCACATAAGAGTTTGACCAGGTTTGGAAAAGGGGCTAAATTATCTCCTAGGTTCATGGGATTCTACAAGATTGTGGAAAAGAGAGGCTCAGGACCTGTTGACTAGCCTTGCCTGATTCTTGAGGCATATGCACGATTTCTTTCAGGTCTCTATTTGAGACATTATGATTATTGATCCTACCCATGTTTGACTTGAGCATCTTGCAGGTGTCAGATGAGGGTGCGCTAATGACTGAGCTGATCCATATACTAGATCATCGCATTTGACAACTATGACGTCGAACAGTAGATGAGGTCAAGGTCCAGGGGGACAACTATAGTCCGCACACGACGAACTCGAAGGACGCATTTGATATGTGCCAACAGTTTGCATTTTGTTGAATAGATAGACTTATGATACTGTGATACACATTGTTTCGACACTTATATACTGTGAAACTTTAGGACGAAGTTTAGACCAAGAGGGGTGTATGTAACATCTCGCTCTTGCGCGCACTGAGCGAACTTATTCTTTAAGGACACTTGCTTGCAAGTGATCCAGATTATTATACTATTAAGCATTTGATTATGATTATGAGGACTTATGGGTTGATGACATGTTGTTTTGCTGCATTGACATAGACATGTGCTATTGACTCGGTTTTACTGAGTGTGCAGGATTTTGGAACTCGAGGATGTAGAGGCATCGATGGAACCCCTTCAACTCCATATCAAGTTAGGGAGTGGAAAATTGGGGCTTGATTGTTGTATATATGATATTTGTGCATCTGATTAGATGATATGATTATGTATATATTTATGACATGATTCATTGATGATACAAGCTGACGATAGCTTGTCGACTAGACTCACATGTGGAGTAGAGGGGTCATGCATGACTACCATAGACGTTGAGGGAGAGGTGTGGACAACAACCTTGCCATAGCCTACTAACACTCCCGTCGTGGCTTGAACTGTAGGTTAACGACTACCTAGTTCGAGAAGACCCACGATGCCGTGAGGGCAGAATGTGACAGTCGCTCACGATGATTCTAAGGGGCACACAATAATGTAGGGGCCTTATTCCTTAGAGGCCCTTAGTCTCCCACAAGATCACCTGGCAGAGTATTGACTCCAGGGGTTTGATGTCTACCAGGTCAGTTAAGAGGTGAGTGGCACCCTTGGAGCACGTAGTGCGTCCTGAAGGGCACGTCGCGTAGGGGTAACAGAATGAGGCGAGTGGCACCCTTGGAGCACCTAGTGTGTCCTAAAGGGCACGTCACATTGTTAATTAATAAATGGATAAACCTAGATGGCCTTAGGATGAATAACATGATAAGAAAGATTTAAAACATTTCCCCTAATAAAATGTCGTTGAGCCTAGGAAAATAAAGTCTAGGTCTAAGTGGTACTTGTGATAATTTTTTTTTATCTATTTATATAAAAATAAAAATAAAAATAAATAAATAATAATGATAATCATCATTAATCACACGATGAGAAGGGGGTATGTAGTTCATTTAATTTATAAAAATTGTTTGGGGGATACAATTTAGAAAGGGGAAATAATTGTTTTGTCACTTATGCTAATTAAAATTTATTAATTAAAAAGGAAAAAGGGAAAACAATTAATTTTCTACACCTGCCAATTAAATGAAAAATGAAAGAGGGAAATTTAAAAGAATTAGAAAACTAGGAAAAAGTGGGAAACATAAAAAGAAAGGGGAAACACAAGGAAAAAGCAGAAAGTCTAACTTAGTAAGGTATCTAGCATTTAAGAACTTTCTAAATTAAACTCAACTAGTAAATTAGTAAGGGGGGAAGTCATTAAAAGTTGTAAGGGAATATGGGGACACCTAGGAGCGATTCTATGAGTGCTTTTAGGTGGGTGGGGGAAATAGGAGTAATTAATTAATTAATGAAATTAATTTATGGTGCAATGAAGGGGATGGGTGACACATGTACGAGGAGGATTTTTATGAATTAAATTATTGAACAATAAATTAAATGGGACTTTGGGAAAGTAAATGACTTAGAAACTCTATATAAAGGAGGGAGAAGGAGGAGGATGGATCTCTTCAGTTAGGTGTAATGTTACGCTGCAGGATTTTAGACTTGACTGACTTATCTTGTGGGAGTTGGGATACCTAGCTCGGTGAGGAGTGGTAGCTCAACCTTGCGAGGCGAGCTAGGAGCTAGCTGCTCTTTGGTTTAGTGTGTGTGGCCTCTTTGTGGTTTAGGGGGCTAAGGGGGAAGAAGAGTACCCCTAGCGTTGGCTGGGAGGTACAGGTGAAGTCTCATTGATCGACAAGCGGGAGCTGCACGGAGCACACGAGACAACAACTCAGAGCGGGCAACTTGGGCTATGGTACACTTCCTTTATTTATGCATGATAGATTATTAGTATACTTTACACTTTTAGTTCTGTATGTGTATTTGGGTAAAGAAAATGATTGGGTTAACATTTTAATTGATGACTGATTCACCCCCCATGGCCTTAAGCTCGCTGTTGATTAATTCCTTTTGCCTTCAATCCCTGCATGTCATGATTTTCCTATGGTTTTATTGATTTTGTGATGAGTTGTGCTTCTTACTTCGCCCTCGTCCCTAGCTCATCAGTCCTCGCATGGGCAGTCGACTAGGAGCTGGATCCACGACCGTCACTTCGGTGTTAATAGACATATAGAGCCTAATGCCCTGCCTTTCTGTGTGACGATGATGAGCGATAGATGCTTTTTCCCGACCGTCTAACCCTGTTGTTTGTTCCTGGTTGAGTGATCCTTGTGCCTTGCTGCATTAATTACCTCTGAGGTGGTTTTGTTTCCCGCAATGAATCGCTTATTATCTTTTGCGTTTAATCTCTGCTTTTTCTTGGGCTTTGCATTTTGATATATTACCTCTGTGTTATTGTGTTTGATGGACATTACCCTTTGTGTTTCAATATGCATTACCTCGAATACGCATTATCTTTGTCTCCCCAGTGATCTAATTTAAATGTTACGTGCAGCGTGAGAGAGCTGTAAGTTCAATTTAAGTTGAGTGCAATTTCAATACGGTTTTTAACTTGCATTGGATTGCGATTTTCACTAATAAATGCAATGCCCATTTGGTGATAAAACTCAACGAACTCTCACTGATTAAACCCAGCGAATTGAGGTTAAAATTAAGCGCTTGTCAGCAATAAAACTCAGTGAAATGATGGCTGCGTTGACAATGCATCTGGTTGGGAGAATTTCATGCACCACATGACTGGGTAGGGCGGCGATTCTCTTTAAAGGAAGAATAGTTACGTTTAAGGGACAACAAATTTACATTGGAGTCAGCTGGAATTAACATTTACATTAACCAAGAATTGATTTCCTGTCAAACGATGTCCTTACCTTAATGTCAGCATTTGGGGAATAGAAAATTAAGCTCTGCGTTATTAACATCCTTTTCTCGGCATTGATGGTTTTTACAAGACAAATTTCATGCATGATGAATGGACTACATTCTTGTTCATGTCACCGACAATGCTAATGGCCTTATCTTGATTGCGATCTACATGCCTTCAGATAGGGTTTTTACCTTGTAAATCGACAACATATTAACTAGCATTTGGATAACTTCCCAACTTTATATCTACATATGGTATGACAACAAGGTTCAAACCTGTGACTGTGGAACGCTAGGGTTTCCACTGCATTAAACCCGTGAGTATTAACCTTTGCATTAATTAAAAACCTTAACGTGTCCATGTGGTGATCGCATTTAGAGGATGACTTAGAGATTTGCAATGTGGTGCCATGGAAGTGGATGTGAAGGGGGGCGACACCTCCAAAAGTTCCCACACTCTCTTAGTTGAACCCCCAAGGGGAAGGGCAAGTCCTTGGGCTGGATTCACTTGCTATAAGGGATGATGATGGTCTGACAAGGCCCTTCCAGGTATTGTCAAAGGGTCTTGATTCACCATCGGTACTGAGAGGAGGCCAGGGCACTTGTACCCCTGAGGGTCCACAACGCGCCTTAGCTAGTGCTGTTAGCATCCACCAAGAACTCGAGAGAGTTGATTTCTTAAGTCCACGAGCATCACGGATAGTTGTGCCATTGAGGCATGGTTGTAAGGCAAGGCATTTTTCTTCACACTTCGCGATTACAACCTCCAGTGTGAAGGTCCACATGGTGGTATTTCAACTGAAGGGGAGCACTCTTCTATGGCAGAAGACGCTCTCGCCACATTTGAACATTGTCATCAACGTCGTGTCATGGGAACTGTTCGAGGAACGTTTCCATGAGAGGTATCTTCTGAGGAATTCGTCAAGCATCAACTCAACGAGTTAAAATGCCTTACAATAGGGCAGCCGTACGGTGCCCAAGTACGAGTCCCATTTTTGGAGTTGCTTCGGTATGCTCTGCACCCTTACTGAGAAACTTAAGGTCAACACATTTGTGTTGGCCTTAGCGTTGGAATTCATCTTCTACTTCTGGTACCAGGAGTACTGGACCGAAGAAGGGGTGTTATACATGTGGGGATCTACACTACTAGTACGACTTCCCAGTGGAGAGGACTAGAGCCTCTGGATCAGTTGGACTCACTACTGTGGGAAATTTGGACAAGGCCCATCGGATTTGTGTAGTGGTGAATAACCGTCAGGCAGAGCACCAGTCAACTGTGCTCAAGACGTAAGGTATCGTCGGTGACCAAACCCTTAGTATTTTGATAGATCCCGGTGCTACCGAGAGTTTCATTTCTAGTGTAGTGCTAAAAAGGATTAAGGTAAAGGGAGTTGAACAGGATGAGTTTAGATTCGTAGAGATGGCTTCTGGAGCTAAACAAAAGGTTAGAGGAAAGGTTACAAGATGTACCCTTAACCTGGGAGATTTTGTCACTAGGGCCAACCTGTACGTTATGATCTTAGGATCTTATGATGTCGTGATTGGTATGGATTGGTTGGAATCACATGAGGCGATACTCAACTGTAAGACAAAATGGTTGAGCTTAGTCGATGATTAGGGACAAAGACATGTGATTGTAGGACAAAACCAGGGAGTTTCCCTGAGTTTCATCTCTTCCTTGCAGCTACGAAAGACCATGCGTAAGGGATGTAAACTTTATGCGATCCTTGCGTTAAATGAAAAGGGAGTAGTGGAAGGTATAAAACACCTTCTGATGGTGAGAGAGTTTGCAAACGTCTTTCCGGAGGAGTTACCTGGAATGTCGTCAGAGAAGGAATTGGAGTTTACCATAGACCTAAAACTAGGGACTGAACCAATAGCTAGAATGCCTTATCAGATGTCGACCCCAGAGTTATAGGAGTTGAGAATGCAACTAAAGGAGTTGCTGGACTTGGGACTTATACGTCCGAGTGTGTCACCGTGGGGTGTGCTTGTTATCCTCATATGAAAGAAGGATGGGTCATGGAAACTCTGCATTGACTATCGTTAATTGAACAACGCAACGATCAAGAATCAATATCCATTGCCAAGGATTGATGATATGTTCGATCAGATGAAGGGTGCGACAGTGTTTCAAGTATCGATTTGCGATCAGGGTATCACCAGTTACGTATCAAGGGGATGACATCCCTAAGACCTCCTTTAAGGTGTGGTTTAGACATTACGAGTTTCTTGTTTTACTGTTGGGACTGACAAATTCCCCAGGGGCATTTATGAGTTTGATGAACGGGGTGTTCCGTGAGTACTTGGACAAGTTTGTCCAAGTATTCATTGATGATATTTTGATTTACTCTCGGATGACGGAGGAGCATGACGAGAACTTGCGCTTGGTACTACAATGTCCGTGAGAGCGCAAATTGTTTTGGAAGTTATCCAAACTTTTGTTTTATCAATCGAAGATTCACTACTTAGGGCATGTCATCTCCGGAGAAGGTATCGCCGTGGATCCAACAAAGGTGGATGATATTATGGAATGGCCTACACCGACGAATGTCCTGGAAGTTCGTAGCTTCATAGGTTTAGAAGGATACTATTGACGGTTCGTCGAGGGATTTTCAAAGATAGCAAATCCAATCACAAAATTGCAGAAGAAGAACAAGAAGTTTGTTTGGACTGAAAAATGTGCGGAATCATTTGGGGGGCTCAAAGAGCTGTTGACAACAACATCGATACTAAAGGTCCCTGACATGAACATGGACTTCTTGGTATGCATTGACGCATCCAAGGAAGGCTTAGACGAAGCCTTGATGCAAGACGGTCGAGTGATCGCTTACATCTCGAGGAAATTGAGAAGGCATGAGGAGGACTGTGCAACACATGATTTGGATTTGTTAGCAATTGTTTATGCCTTGAAGGTTTGGAGACACTAACTTGTTGGACGAAATTTTGAACTAAAGACGGATAACTGTGGGCTACAAAACATCTTTATGCAAAGTGACCTGAACGCGCGACAACGACGTTGGTTAGAATTTCTTAGCGAGTATGATTTCGAGATTTCTTACATAAAAGGAACAATGAACCGAGTGGAAGATGCATTGAGTTGAAGACCTCACATATTTTTGGTGTTGCCTCTTCAGACGAATCTATGTGAAAATATTCCAGCTTTACAGTGCGACGATGACTGGTACAAAGAGGTCGAGGATTTTATCGGACAAAACACAAAGATGGTACCAAGAGTGGAAGGATTTACGTTTGACGATGATGGATTATTGAGGTTTAAAAATCGAATTTACGTACGACTGAAGGACAAGTTGAGGAGCTTGATTCTAAATGAGGCTCATAGAGCAGTATGCATGGCTCACCTGGGAGTCACGAAGATGAGGGCGGACCTTAAACCCTTATTCTTCTAGGAAAGGAATGAAGGCAGACATAGTCAACTATGCAGCCAGATGTCTAGAATGTCAGTAGGTAAGGGCCGAACATAGACATCCAACAGGATTACTACAACCAAATACTACTACGGAATCGAAATGGGAGGTTATTTCAATGGATTTTATTGTGGGATTGCGACTGATGGCAAGGAGACACGACTCAATTTTCATGGTAGTCGAAATTCTGACGAAGAGTGATCATTTATTCCTGTGCGTACGACGCATTAGGTACCTGACATAGCTAGAGTTTTCATCAGTGATATTCTAAGGCTACATGGCATACCTAAGATAATTATATCCGATCGAGGATCAATGTTTACTGGATTATTTTGGACTAGTTTCCAAGAGGCCTTGGGAACCCGACTTAACTTTAGTACTGTGTATCACCCAGAGACTGACAGGTAGGCAGAGCAAATGAACCAGACCTTGGAGGACATGTTGCGCATGTACGTGATGGACCAACAAAAGCATTGGGAAGAATTATTGCCACTGTTAGAATTTACATATAACAACAGTTACCAAAGCACCATTAAGATGCCCCCTTCGAGTTTCTTTATGGGCGACCGTGTCATACACCTTTGAGTTGGGATCGGCTTGAGGATAGGGTCCTGGTGGGACCAGAAGCGATCCAAGAAATGGAAGATTAAATTCAAACTAAGACAAAGGATCAAGGAAGCACCAGAATGACAAAAGAGTTATGTCGATGCGCGTCGTGTAGACCGTAGTTACGATGTGGCGATCAAATATTTTTGCGGCTGAAACCGCATAAGAGTTCGATCAAGTTTGGAAAAGGGGCTAAATTATATCCTAGGTTTGTGGGATCCTATGAGATTGTGGAAAAGAGAGGGTCGGGGCCTGTTGACTAGCCTTGGCTGATTCTTGAGGCATATGCATGATGTCTTTCACATCTTTGTTTGAGACATTATGATTAGTGATCCTACCCATGTTTGACTTGAGCACCTTGTGGGTGTCAGATGAGAGTGCGCTCACGGCTGAGCCGATCCTCATCCTGGATCATCGCATTCGACAACTACGACATCGAATAGTAGATGAGGTCAAGGTCCAACGTGACAACTATAGTCCACACATGGTGAACTCAGAGGAGGCATTTGATATGTGCCAACAATTTCCATTTTGTTGGATAGATAGACTTATGATACTGTGATACACATTATTTCGACACTTATATACTGTGAAACTTTAGGACGAAGTTTAGACCAAGAGGGGGTGTATGTAACATCCCGCTCTTGTGCGCACCAAGCGAACTTATTCTTTGAGGACACTTGCTTGCAAGTGATCTAGATTATTATACTATTAAACATTTGATTATGATTATGAGGCATTATGGGTTGATGACACGTTGTTTTGCTGCATTGACATAGACATGTGCTATTGACTTGGGTTTACTAAGTGTGCAGGAGTTTGGACCTCGAGGATGTAGAGGCATCGATGGAACCCCTTGGACTCCGGATCGAGTCAAGGAGTGGACTATTAGGGTTTGATTATTGTGTATATGATATTTGTGCATCTGATTATATGATATAATTATGGATATATTTTTGACATGATTCGTTGATGATGCAGGCTGACGATAGCTTGCCGATCAAACTGACATTTGGAGTAGAGGGGTCACGCATGACTAGCAAAGACGTTGAGGGAGAGGTGTGGACAACAACCTTGCCACAACCTACTAGCACTCTCGTCGTGGCTCGAACTATAGGTTAACGACTACCTAGTTCGAGAAGACCCACGATGTTGTGAGGGAAGACTGCGACAATCACTCATGATGATTCTAAGGGGTGCACAATAAGGCAGGGGCCTTATTCCTTAGAGTCCCTTAGTCTCCCACAAGATCACCTGGCATAGTATTGACTCCAAGGGTTTTGATGTCTTCCAAGTCAGTCAAGAGGCAAGTGGCACCCTTGGAGCATGTAGTGCGCCCTGAAGGGCATGTCGCGCAAGAAAAATGGAAAGAGGTGAGTGGCACCCTTGGAGCACGTAGTGCGTCCTGAAGGGCACGTCGTAGAGGGGAAGCATAATGAGTTGAGTGGCACCCTTGGAGCACCTAGTGTGTCTTGAAGGGCACATCTCATTGTTAATTAATAAACCGATAAACCTAGATGGCCTTAGGATGAATAACGTGATAAGAAAGATTTAAATCATTTCCCTTAATAAAATGTCATCGAGCCTAGGAAAATAAAGTCTAGGTCTAAGTGATACTTGTGATAATTTTTTTATTATCTATTTATATAAAAATAAATAAATAATAATGATAATCATCATTAATCACGTGACGATAAGGGGGTAAGTAATTCATTTAATTTATAAAAATCTTTTGGGGGATAAAATTTAGAAAGGCGAAATAATTGTTTTGTCACTTATGCTAATTAAAATTTATTAATTAAAAAGGAAAAAGGGAAAAAGTTAATTTCTACACTTGCTAATTTGAGTTTTAAATGAAAAGAGAAAGAGGGAAATTTAAAATAATTATGAAACTAGGAAAAAGTGGGAAACATAAAAAGAAAGGGGAAACACAAGGAAAAAGAAGAAAGTCTAACTTAGTAAGGTATCTAGCATTTAAGAACTTTCTAAATTAAACTCAATTGGTAAATTAGTAAGGGGGAAAGTCATTAAAAGTTGTAAGGGAATATGGGGACACCTAGGAGCGATTCTAGGAGAGCTTTTAGGTGGGTGAGGGAAATATGAGTAATTAATTAATTAATTAAATTAATTTATGGTGCAATGAAGGGGATGGGTGACACATGTACAAAAAGTTTTTTTATGAATTAAACTATTGAACAATAAATTAAATGGGATTTTGGGAAAGTAACTGACTTAGAAACTCTATATAAAGGAGGGAGAAGGAGGAGGATGGATCTCTTCAGTTAGGTGTAACGTTACACTACAGGATTTTAGACTTGACTGACTTAGCTTGTGGGAGTTGGGATACCCATCTCGGTGTGGAGTGGTAGGTCGGCCTTGCGAGGTGAGCTGGGAGATAGATGCTCTTTGGTTTAGTGTGCGTGGCCCCTTTGTTGCTTGGGGGGCTAAGGGGGAAGAAGAGTACCCCTAGAATTGGCTGGGAGGTATTGGTGAAGTCTCATCAGTCTATAAGTGAGAGCTACATGGAGTGCATGGGAGAACAACTCAGAGTGAGCGACTTGGGCTATGGTACGCTTCCTTTATTTCTGCATGATAGATTATTAGTATACTTTATGCTTTTAGTTCTATATGTTTAATTGGGTAAAGAAAATGATTGACTTAGCATTTTAATTGATGAGTAGTTTTCCCCCCATGTCTTTAAGCTTGTTGTTGATTGATTCCCTTGGCCTTCAATCCCTGCATGTGAAGACCGTCCTATGGTTTTATCGATTTTGTGATGAGTTGTTCTTCTTACATCACCCTCGTCCCTAGCTCATCAATCCTCACCTAGGCAGTCGACCAGGAGATGGATCAACGGTCGTCACTTTGGTGTTAATAGACCTATAGATCCTAATTCCCTACCTTTTTGTGCGATGATGAGCGACGAATGCTTTTTCCCAGCCGTCTAACCCTGTTGTTTGTTCCTGGTTGAGTGATCCTTACACCTTGCTGCATTTATTACCTTTGAGGAAGTTTTTCTTCCTGCAACGAACCACTTATTATCTTCTGCGTTTAATCTCTACGTTTGCTTGGGCTTTGAATTTTTATATATTACCTTTGTGTTTTATTGTGTTTGATGGAAATTAACCTCTGTGTTTCAATAAGCATTACCTCGAATTTATCCCTCTGCAATTGATTATTTTGATGGTGAAATTACCTTCCGCTCTTAACGCATTCAACCATGAGTTCCCTTTGTGATTCATTGCTTGACGATGAATCTTATGCTATGATTTTGTTACTGTTACATTGACTGCTATAACAAATATTGTTTACTTAACCTTTATTTCTCTCAGGTGAAAATTGTTTGAGGTAAAACTTTATTAAAGAAAATGGAGGTTATGTGTACGTAGTCTTCAAGAAATAATAATTTGTATTGCTAAACTGTAATTTTGATCATCTTAGTAGATTCAGAAGTTGAATTTAATATGAAACTTTGTAGTTGGCAATTGTCCAAATCATAATCCTAAATGAATGATTGTTTAAGGAGCAGAAAAAATTAATACTTCTTGGCACCGGATCATGAGGAGAAAATACATGTCAAAAATAAATAATATAAAAGCTCAATAAAGGTTTGATTGATTCGTCTTATAATTGTTGACAGTTGACACTCACCCACCGATTGCTAAATGTTGATTCATTCGTCTTAGTCGGTGATAGTTGTAGGCTACAATGCAATGCCTTTAGACCGAGTGTGGCTGTATTTTAATGGAAAAGACATCCACTTGTAGCAGTGGATAGAACGTGCCATATCTCTGTCTCCCCAACGATCTAATTTAAATGTTACGTGCAGTGTCAGAGAGCTGTAAGTTCAATTTTAGTTGAGTGCAATTTCAATACAGTTTTTAACTTGCATTGGACTGCGATTTTCACTAATAAACTCAACGCCCGTTTGGTGATAAAACTCAACGAACTCTCACTGATTAAACCCAGGGACTTGAGGTTAAAACTAAGTGCTTGTCAACAATAAAACTCAGCGATATGATGGTTGCGTTGACAATGCATCTCATTGGGCGAATTTCATGCATCGCATGACTGGGTAGGGCAACGATTCTGTTTAAAGGCAGAAGAGTTACGTTTAAGGGACAAAAAATTTACATTAAAGTGAGATGGAATTAACATTTATATTAACCACAAATTGATTTCCTGTCATATGACGTCCTTAACTTAACGTCAGCGTTTGGGGAATAACAAATTAAGCTCTGCATTATTAACATCCTGTTACTCGACATTGATGGTTTTTACAAGACTAATTTCATGCGTGATGAATGCACTACATTCCTTTTCATGTCCCTGATGATGCTAATGGACTTATCTTGACTACGATCTACATGCCTTCAGATAATGTTTTTACCTTGTATATTGACAACGTATTAACTAGCGTTTTTACATTGTATATTAATTGTGTATTGACAACGTATTAAATTCTTCATTTTGGATAACTTCCCAGATTTATATCTACATATGGTGACAACAATACCTTAGGGTAATCTTGATGTTTCTTTTACCTGAATCAATTTAAGGATATTGAACATGTTTATTAAAACTATTCTCTTTTATTGCTTCAGCCTTCAATTATATTAATACCTAAGATATACCGATGAGATATCCACGATGTCTTTTAGTTTTACCTTTATACTCTGATAATTTTATTGGTTATATATTATTGTGGTCATTACACTATTATCTTCTAGTGCTAATTTCAGTGGTCATAGGTTAACCTTTATCCGTATTTCCTAAAATTTGTAAGCTGTCGTATTAACTGTTATCTTGCTTAACCTATATAAAAGATATTGCCACCATACTTTATTGTTATTTTTTTCCTTTAAAAGATTTATACCATAATGATTTTATTCAAGGTGTGTAAGTTGATTTTTGTTGTGCAAGGATTTTTGTTATGTTGCTTGAACGTCTTAATCGTCATGCTAACCTGTCATTGGGTGCTAGGGTTAGTCATCAGGTGTTTAGATAGTCCTTGATCTTCTAGTGCGTGGAATTTAGCAGAGATGGAGGGTCTATTTATGTTGTTGCGCTATGGTTATAGTCGTTCCTAGCACCTGGGGGCAACATGATTCCCGTTGAGGGGATAATTGCGCGTGCTAAGGGACATAGGCGAAGGATAGATTGGTCGGGGGTCTATGCTTTCCGTTGTGGGTTTTGATGACCTTGTAAGATCGTTGTTGGCACTTGGGTTGCAATGCCTTCAGGCATTTGGTTCACGCACCTTGAGGCTCTAGTCTTGGTTTGTCAAGGCCGTTGTTTCAGGAGGGGGATATTGACCCTTATCTTGTAGGCATGGTCCTGTTGTGTTGGGTGGGTAGTAGATTCTCCTTGTTGTTTTACACACTTTTCACCCTGTTGCTCTTGTGTCAGTGCGTGGAGTCATAGTTGTCTGTTGCCTGGACTGCGTGCTTGCACTCGTCATTAGTTGTGTGGTTCAACTGTTGTCATCGTTTACTTCTTGCCTAAAACAAAAAGAAAACCTTTTTCACTTCTGCTCTGCTTGTAGTTGTAATGATGGGGTCGTTACAATAAGAAGAATAATTAGCACTATTTACTTGAAAGTTTTAGTAGTAGAAAGCGTGTCCAAAGATGATAAAAGAGAGTTTGCAATAACCCTAATGAATGTTGTAATAATTTTATAACAATGAGAGAATCACTTGGCTAAATAAGACGCCTTAGAGGCTCAAGAAATCTTGTAACATGAAGAACAACTTATGACCTAGACAATTGCAAAATATCCATTTTTCATGTATACCAATGCAATGATTTTAGATCTCCAATGCAAATTATACTAGTGCCTTATCAATTGGGTCTCGAGGTATCTTGTTGTAAGGGCTAGTTGTGTTACCTCCTTAGGGGTGTAAGCCTTTTTACTCCCTAGGGAAAATAAGACTATCAAGGTAAATATAGGAGGGTGTAAGCCTTTTTACTCCTCCTAGAAACCTTTGCAAATTAACTTATCCAAGAAAAATGTGACATATCTTAGTGGAGGGTGTATGAATTTATAATCCTCCAAGGGTTTAGACATGAATAACCATTTAACAAGAAGAAAAACCAATTTTATGCAGAAATTTCCTTAGCAATTTCAATATATATCAAGATAAACCCTCTTCTTCCAAGAAATATTCCACCACAAAGCAAGAAAATGTATCCAAGAGAGATAGTGCACCACTTCCTTCCAATAGACAAGTAATTAGCATCCAAATAGCATGAGAGAGAGAGAGAGAGAGAGAGAGAGAGAGAGAGAGAGAGAGAGAGAGAGAGAGAGAGAGATGTGATTTTCCCAAATAAGGTGAAAATTTCACCCAAACTTTATGTAATTCTCAAGTGTGATATGTCTAAAATGAAAGTGACAAGGTCTCTTTTTATACATGACCTTGTAAAAAAAAAATTTCCACTTGAATTTGGGTAAAACACAAATTAGGGGGGTTGATATCCTAATTTTCCCCTTTTACAAATTATAATTTAATTTTACAAAATAAGCAAGCCCTAAAAGATGATGTCATGCCCTCTAGGGGTGATGTTTTGGCATAATGAGCAAGTGGTTGATTTATTTGAGGGAGACATTGGGCCTCCAAAGGCCAATGTTTCAAGGTGCAAGGGTATTCCTCCATCAAAACATATCAATTAATCATCAAATTACCCATCACCATCATAACTTAGCCTCCTAAGTGAGACACCATTCCCTAGAAGAGTAGAAAGTGGCCTCCAAAGGCAAATGGTGGGGCGAAGAAGGCTAGTGAATCACCTCCAAGATATAATCAAGTTCCTCCAAAGGAAATGTCCCTCTTACAAGTTTTCCAAAAGAGAGGGGGTGCATTGTCCAACCTGTGGACTTCATGCCCCAAATGAAGGTCCAAATGATCTTGTGCCTTCACGTTCAAACTTTCACTTGTCAATGACCTACAAAGAAAAGCAAGGACACCCTCCAAGGGTCCACAAGTCACAATATCATGACAAGTAATCCATATATAATAAAAGAACCACCTGAACATGTGCATTAAATCCCCTATTTTTAAAATAATCAAATGCTCAAAGACCTTATACAATTTTTCAAATTTAGATATGGGAGGGGTGTCATGGTGTCCTATTGGGTAAACCATGTCCCTAAGTAGGGGAAGTTTCCAAGGAGAAGCCTCTCTAGGTCATGTAATGAATGTGAGTTGGATCGGGTTAAACTTCTAAGTATGGGGTTTCATGACATATAAGGGCTCGTATTGTCTCATTTATGGGTGCCTTTGTTGAGGGCTAGCCACATCTCTTTTCTCTTTTTGTTTTTTAAGGCATATTTTTTCCAAACCCTTTATTAGCCATTTACTTTGCATGTGTCACCAAGTGGAAGACAATAAAGGGAACAAAAAAGGAAATGAATAGACCACATACACTCTACCTTGGTTTGCATTCCTTTCCAATTTGAAGTCAATAAGGGGCACTAAAAAGGATATGCATAGACCACAAACTCTCTACCTTGGAAATTTTAAGCAATTGATTAATTATTTATTTTATGGGTCCCTTACTTTTATTTGATGAGAAGCATTTCATTTCTCTTGAGATCCCAGGGCGAGCCTTTATTGGATGATTTTACTGATAGGTCACCTTGGAGCCTAATGTCCCCTTCTTCCCATGAAATGAGGTACATGCCCTTGAATAAGCCCGAAAACCTAAAACGTTGGGAGATGGAAAGGAAGAAGTGATGAAAGGTGGTAAGTATGAGTGAGAATGGTATGATGACACTTTAAGGAGACCCTTGGTAGCAACCCTTTCCCTAAGGGTGGTCACTTACTAGGAAACCATGACACTCACCAAGGTGAAATAGGGAAAAAATCATGATTTCCAAGCAATTTTTTTCAAAATCAAGAAAGGATTCTTTGCAACATGTTCAAATGCTTGAATTATTAGAATGAGACTTACCACAACAACAAAATTGTTACGTCATGGAGAAATACCTACTCTCATCTGTGATCCAATCTAGGTGTGGTGGACATGGTTGCCATTGATTGGATGGTGATGTGCAGTGAATGAAGGGATCTGCGTGCTAGGCTACCTCTCAGTACTACATGTTTGCAACCTGAGGGCCTTGAGACATCATCTCCTTAGTTATCCCTAGAAATGGGGGATAACAAGAAGCTTTTTTAGGTGAAGATGTAAGATTATTCCATTGGGTTTCCTTGGGAGGTGACTCAGACCACAGTCATGTGCTCCTAGAGGTGGTCCCAATACAAGAGAAGCCTCCCAACCCCTTCAAAATAAATCTTGAATGGTCAAAAGGATGAATATTTCGTAAACAAACTAAAATTGGAATCCCTTTGATGATTCTCTTGATGAATCAACCCCCATTCAATTCCTTCAAAATATAACAAGGGTAAAGAATGTAATATCCTCAAGCATTAAACATTTATTGAATAATTTATAATTATGGAAATTCATACTTGATTTTATTAAGACATTCAATTGTTATTATTTAAATTATTGTGCAAGAGTTTGACTTGCCAACTGTCCTCTTTTGACGGAAAAATGTAAGAGACAAAATTTTTGATTCAATAAATGCACGAAACACATGGAACAACCAGGTTAAAAATAATTGACTATGACTCCATGAGTGGGGAATATGTTTGAGTTAACTCAAAGCTAGATTTAACAAGTGTCAGAAGTGGATTTTTTTTAATAAAATCCCCTAAAAATCATGGATTTCCAAAGCTGTGAATTTCCAGGGAGGGAAATACGTTAAAGAAAATTCTTAGGAAAAAGGAAAGGATATATGCAATATACGTGGGAGGCATGACATTGCTTAGTATGTTGTGGAGAAGACATATTTGTTGTGTGAGCACTCATGTGTTAGGCAAATGATTTTCTGAACTGTATAGAGGTATATTAGCTGAGGCATGGAGCTCAGTTTGCCCTTATGGAGTCATGGTTAGGCTAGGGGGTGATCAAAACAAACAACTTGGTTGTTCTGCATCCACGGTTGGGTGGAACATGGTTGTTCCATTTGTTTCAGCTGATCTGGTTCAGATATGTATACTCTGGTCTTTAATGTACATGAAAATTGCATTATTTCTTAGTGTGTTAGTTGCTATTGTTATATGATTTAACTTTATGGATTCTCTATACAAATCCTCATGAGTATTTCCTTGAGAGTCCTACTTTTCAAGTATAGTTCACATAGGTCTTAGTCATTGTGCAACTATATTACAACATCATAAAATATAAGAATTAAAGACCTGTAGAAAAATAATGATTGAATATTCATGTATATATGCATATGTCTATGGATTGTATCAATGCTATCTTCTTGAGTACGAAACAAGAATTTGAGCAGTATAAAATTAGATTTTATACATGTATAAAAATTTCGGTAAACCACAGTGTCAAGAATTTAAACCAATTCTTCTCTTTCAAAAGAATATATATATATATATATATATATATATTCAATACTCCCTTTGATGGGGTAAGCCATGGATAATTCTTTTGAATTATAAAAAAAATTGAAATTATTTCGTAGGGAAATATGTTGAACTGGAACTTGAATATCTTTCGACTGGTATCAACCTTGAGGCCACATTAACGAAAATTTTAACCTACAGTTGAAAACAAGAGAAATTATTAAGTTGTAAAAAAAATTGGTTGAAGGTGAATTGGATTCAAATCGCGCTAACTGAACTTACCCTTTTGTTTCCATAAGAACTTATCTCCATTTTGTGTAACTCAAGGTGTGTAATATTCACTTGCAAGGAATATGGTTACCCAGATGAATTTATTAATCACACATAAGAAAATAAAAGGATGCTTTGACTGGTAAAATCAATTAACAAAAATATATACCTATGTTGACCTCTCGATTCAAATCCAAAGTTGTAAGAATAAGATGACACAATAACTGTGGAGAACTCCCTCAATGATCTGATGGGTTTCCTCACAACAATAAAAGGAACCCATCATTAAATAATACCCAATGATATTGATAAAAACAAAAAATATATTCTAAGCAATAACAATATACACAAGGTTGAATACCTATTAAACCAGTGTCAGTGTGAATTCTTTGGTTTGGAATCCACTTAGTCAAAATAAAATACTATCGCTATGAAGAAAACTTAATCCGAATCCATGAGATTTAATTTGTTTGTTCACAGTGAAGCTTAGCAGGAAATAACCAAAAGATGCAGATTAAAGAGTAAAATTTAAAAAACAAAAAAAAATCATTTAAATATATAAGACTTGGCATCTTGCATCTTACTACAAGAGGACAGTACATAGACCCTTCTAGTCTTTTCATTTGGGGCCATGCCTTAAATGGTTTTGGTTCAACGATTTATGTTTCCAGAATACATACAGGGTGTTTTCCAAATACAATAACATACTGTGGTTGATTTAATACTGATAGTAACAAGAAAAATCATTATAAAAATCAGTATCATGAAGGGAGAGTAAAAGCATTACCATAATCATTGTTTTGGGTTCTATCTTAGGATAGACTTATCACAAGTAACTCTCAAGATAAAAACCATATCAGTTCCTAAACAAAAAATATATACCATCCAATCTTGTGTAATGGTAGAATCTAACGCACGGTGCCATCCAAACAATGTTAATAAACACTCCGGGTAGTTATATATATATATATATATATATATATATATAGGCTTTTACCCTTAACAAAAATTCCCACGATGGTTCATTACAAACGTATGCGTAGAGAAGAATTACGAAAATCGAGAGAAGAACGAGTTTTCATTCTTAAATATGGGTAAAACAAAGAATTAAGGATCTTCCCTTCCTATCTATATTCATAACAAATAAATTTCTTACTAAAACCGAGCAACGACTATAGGAATGGCGAGATGCATCGTGAGCTGCAGGATATAGTTCAATATAGTCATCCTTCCCAAGAGTTCAAAGGATTGCCTTTTTCAAACAGAAACTGAATTCGAAAGAACAACATAATTTCTACATAAGAATGGATAATCGTGAAGAACTACAAGAAAATGCTTCATTGCGTAAAGGATTAGAATCAACAAAGAACCTAAATCCATTTACATTTCCAAGACTATTTTTCTCGGGCCCTTAACCTCTACCCAATTTCAGAAGGGTACATCGTCTTCCAAGAAAAATAAAAAAGCCATGTGATATAGGCAACATGGACGTATATGGTTGGCAGAAGCTATGTAGTGGTAGACAAGGAGTACTTGGTCCTTAATTTCATAATGGACATGAAGTGTACGAAAATAAACTCAGAAGTAGACCTACACTAATGTGTCACTGCCAACATTAAGTGTTGAATTAGTTTCCATCCATGTCAACATCATACAATCGAGAAGGCCTTAGGTCTTGATTCTTTTGGTTAATATTTTCTACCTAAGGTATTTTAAATCTACAAGGTTTAACTTGAGCTGTTATATATATATTTTTATAGTTGAAAATATCTCATTTTAAACCATTGTATAATCTAGTGACTTAACCTAGTCCTTAATATATATCGAATGTCTTCCAAACACCCGAGGAAAAACTTGGAGTTAATCCTTGACTAGGATGTGAAGATAGTCATTGTTTTGTAGAAAATGTTTTTGGGCTTATGTTAATTCTGATTATCCTAAGTTATAGAATTATAAGAAGAGAATATGGTAACAAGTAAAGTGTTGGGAAGAACCCAATTATACATTAGGAAAATAATTGTCTTTCCTATTAAACAAAAGGATGATGAACTTTAGTTATATATTTGGTTAAGTCTTAAGATCTTGTCCATAAAGTTTTACATGGATTCATCTAATACTTAGGTACATATTTACCTTAGTTCATATTTCTCTTTCACATGGATTCATCATATTTCTATTTCACATGGTTTCATCTAATACTTAGGTACATCTTTACCTTAGTTCCTCTTAAAAAAATAATCTTTTGAACTGAGTACAATAATAGACTGTAATGCATGAAGTACTAAGGTTTTCTACCATGTAGGAACAAACACGAAAAATAAATAAATAAAGGAAACAAAAAAAAATAGTAGTGATTTGGGGTATGTCACATATGGTATCAGAGTTGTAGGTTACACCACTTAGGCCTAAGGGCATCGCAAGGAAAATATAAAGTGTTTGATGAAGAACTAACAAACACATTGTTCATTGCTACAAACACATTGTTTCAAAAAATTCATAACCATGTCCGCACAAAATGGAGAAGAAGACATACCTAAAGGAAATGTTAATCAACAACCTCATAGAAATCCAAAACATTCCAGTGAAAGTAGATAAACAACATAGGTTTTGGAAACAATGAGGAATCTAATACTAGATTTACAAACAATTAAGAATGATAATGAGAAAGCACAGGAAGATCAACAAGAAATAAATGAGATGTTGTTACAAAGCATAACAACTAAAAAGAGCCAAAAAAATAATGATGTGGATGAAGAAGTCAATAAAAAACTTCAAAAGATTCAAGCAAAGGAATTGATAACGAAAAAAACTCTTCTAATGACACACACATAATTGAAAACATAATGTCTATAGTGAAGAAACGAAAAAAGATGGATCATTTAGATGGAGAGTTTAAGAAAATTAAACCTTCAACTTTTGACGGAGAATCTAGAACTGGCGAAAAGGCGAAAGCTTGGTTACTAGACATAAACAAATATTTCCAGATTTACAATTACTCTAGTAACATGAAAGTAAAATTGACCATCTATAACTGGAAAGGTAAAGTTAGTATACTATGGCATGATTTAAAGTTTGCCAAAGGTCTAAAGGAAAATAAAATGGAATGGACAAAATTTAATAAATATTTTAAGAAACAATATTTGTCTTAAAGTTATTATGAGAGAAAAACCAAAGAGTTATGTGAACCGAAGTTAGAACGAATGTCTATAGAAGATCTGATTACCAAATTTATGGAATTATTGAGGTGCATGCCTTATATCAATAATGAAAAGGTAAAATCTCAATGGTTTTTAAGTTGCTTACCCCAGTCATATAAGGACATAATAGAATTTGATAATCCAAAAACCTTGAATGAAGTACTACAAAAGGCAAGAATATTCTATGAACAATACATGCAATGTTGTGAAAATCCAAAGGCATGGAGAGAAAAGAAACAAAAGAAACTCAATCAAAGGAAAAAGGGTTTCAAGCCATCACCATTTCATAATATGTCCAAAGGACATCAAGAAAACAACTTCTCTAGGAATTCATCACATGCACAAGGAAATAAATCAGTTAATTTGGGGTTTAAGAAAACAATAGATAATGCTAGAGAACCATTGAAATGTTGGGGATGAAGCAAACCACATTTATTGAGGAATTTTCCATACAAAAATTCTACAAACAAAACCATTCAGAACATACAAGAAGCTTCAACAGTTGGAGATATTGGCAAAAGTTTCCATAGAATCAATGATGCTTTGGATGGCAGACAAATAGATCACCGATCTACCATTGTGGAAATTGAAGGTAAAATTCATAATAGAAAATTTTCTATTTTAATAGACCCTGGAGCTAGTTTAAGTTATGTTACCACATCTCTGGTAGCCTCAAGCAAGCTAAAAATGGTAAAACATACTAAATCCCAGTTAGTAAAATTGGCAATGGGTACAAAGAGAAAAGTAACTGAATTCATTCTTGATTGTAAGTTGGATATAAATGGTTATGATACAAAGGTAAATTTAAATATATTACCTTTTAGGCTCATATGACATACTTATAGGTATGGATTGGTTAGATAAGCATAAATTTGTACTAAATTGTTATGAAAAATCATTTATTTACAAAGATGAAAGTGGAATATCAAGAACAATGCAAGGAATTAGTAAACCATTTTTTGTCAGACAAATATCAGTAATGCAATTTAAGAAGTGCATTAGTAAAGGCCCCAAAATATATGTTATCAAAGTAACAAATCTTCGAGATAAAGAAATAAAACCGAGTTTAGAATAATTTACTGTCCTTCGAGGATTTGAAGATGTATTTGTAGAAGAAATACATGAATTTCGTCACAGAAGAGAAATAGACTCCGCTATTGATCTACTACATGTATTTGCACCGGTGTAAAAGATACCTTACATAATGAGTATCCCTAAGTTGATAGAATTAAAAATTCAACTACATGAATTATTTGATAAAGGATACATCGGACCAATTGTTTCACAATGGGGAGCACCGGTGTTGTTTGTCAAAAAGAAAGATGAAACTTTCCGGTTATGCATTGACTATCATCCACTGAATAAAATTATGATTAAAAACAAGTACCCTCTACCCAAGATTAATGATCTATTCGACTAGGTTGGAGGAGCAAGAATATTTTCTAAATTAGATTTAAGATTTGGTTAACACCAAATAAGAATAAAGGACGAAGATATTAATAAAACAAATTTTAGGAAACATTATGGACATTACAAGTTTGTAGTAATCCCATTTGGACTTACTAATCCACTGACAACTTTTATGTATTTAATGAATAGTATATTCAACCAATACTTGGATAAATTCTTATTAATTTTTATTGATGATATATTAATCTATTCAAGGTCCCGAAAGAAGAACACGAATAACATTTGAAAATAGTATTACAGACTTTAAGAGAGAATAAACTATATTCTAAGTTCGATAAATGCGACTTCTATAAAAGAAAGATGCAATATTTAGGACATGTAATATCAAAAGATGGTATTGCGGTAGACCCCAAAAATATTAAATCTATTATGGAATGGCTTGTACCTAAGAACATAGCAGACATACAATCATTCATGGGTATTACTAGTTATTACCTGTGACATCCCCCAAAAATAAAATAATTTTTATTTTTGTGTGCTGGAAATTTATTTCCATTTTTGGCAAATTCGAATCTGGAAATTTTTTGCCATTTATGGCAATTCTGAATTTCAAATTTAATAATTGTATTTAATTATTGTGACTGTTGGGCATGGATTTGTTTGGACTCAACTAACTATTTGACTATGACACTTGTATAACAACAGAACAACTATATTAATTGCAGGAGGACAAATGGAACAACCATGTTAAAATCAGCTGACCATGACTCCATGAGTGGGGAACATGTTGGAACTGCCTCTGGGATGATTATTACAAGTGGCAAATCAGTGATTTGGCCACTGGCAGCCTCTGAAAATCAGGGATTTAGAAAGCTACAAAAATCCCCAAAGGAGGGAAAAGACCTGGGAAAAAATTGTTAAATAACATATGCGAGGAGGCAGGATGCTGCCAAGTATGCTAGGAAAGGATTGCGATCTCTCTTGCTGTTATGAGCACTTCCGAGAAAGTGTGAGGCAAGGGGATAACCACTTAAAAATTTGGAATATTGCTGAGGAGTCTCCAAGTTCGCTTTCATGGATTCATGGTCAGGCTAGGGGGTGAATCGAGTAAGTAGTTTTGGCTGCCCTGTTCTATGGTTGGGAGGAATGTGGTTGTTCCCTTTATCGTCCCGCAGATTTGATTAAGATATGTTGATCTACCCCTCTCTATTATGAATGGCTATGTTTTATCCGAGGTCATGTATCTATTAAATCCTAACTGGAATAGTTTCCATTCTCTGTTTGAATGATTTGATATCTGATGCATTATATTTAATTAGATCGGAATTGTAATGATGTCCATTTTTCGTTCAAATGTTTTTAACGATGTCATATTAAATCTGAACTGGAATAATTTCCATTGTTTGTCTGAATGATTTTTCTGATGCATTGTACTTGATTAAAACAGAACTATAACGATTCCCATTTTCTGTTCGTTATGAGGAATATATGTGAAGGAAATCCGTATATATATAGTTATAATACATCTGTTGGAATATCCACACCTATCTGTTGAATTACAGTTATTTGTTGTGGAAGATAAGACCTTTCGTAGTTATAATCTATCTGTAGTCGCGAAGTTCATAATAAACATCCAGACTCTAGAAAACTGTTCCTCCTGTGAGTAAAATGCTAGATGGATGCACCTGTAATTTCTATTTCTATAAGTAAGTAAGGAAAGGAGGGAATTAACGTCAATAGGGCAGGTCCTCTCTGTGGTTAAAACCTCAGGAAACCAAACTCAGATCCCTCAGAACATCAATTATAATTACCAAACTCTGAGGGAATGATATTCTTATTCCTGTATTTACCTAGATGTATAGATCTAGTACTGTTGACATTTAATTCATTGGTTAGAAGAGGCTCTAAGTGAACATAAGAGGAGTTACCTTTTACAGAAACTGTTACCCTATTGTATCCCTTTTATAGATTATATGCGTATAAAACTCAAAAGTTAGATTTGTGGAATTCTGATAGGTAAACGAATATTGAATCCTTCTACACCTACTGTTTCACAGAATGGAAGTAAGAATACCAGTACAAGGCAAAAATCTTAGAATTATGAAAATAAAGTGAATTTCGGCATTCGGGACTTGCTAGTTACATTTATGCGAAGTTCCCTTTCTTTTCCAAACTCCGAAACCCCGAATCCTGAAATCCCGAAGTGTTGGTCCCACACCCTTTCACCTTTCAGAATTCGAGATTTGTTGTGTGTTGTTGTTTGGCATTTGAAACCCCGAAACCCCGAATCCCAAAATCCCGAAGTGTTAGTCCCACATCCTTTCACCTTTTTGGAATTCGGGAATGGTTGTGTTGTTGTTTGGTTTTTGAAACCCCAAAACCTCGAACCCCGAAATCCCGAAATGTTAGTTCCTTTCTTTTTCGCAATTCAGGAATTGTTGTATGTTTGGCTATAAAAACCGCAAAACCCCAATCCTCGAAATCCTGAAATGGGGGTCTCATCTTTCCTTTTTGGCATTTCGGAAGCTTGTTTATATTAATGTTGAACACTGGAACTCGCGAAGTTATGAACCTCGAAATACCGAAATGCGGGTCTCACCTTTCCTTTTTCGCATTTCAGAAGTTTGTTTATATTAATGTTGAACACTGGAACTCATGAATTTCTGAACCCCGAACTCCCGAAAAGCGGGACCCACCTTTCCTTTTTCGCATTTCAGAGGTTTGTATATGTTGTTGTTTGGGGCACTTGCACTCGCGAAATCCCGAACTCCGAAATCCCGAAGTGCTAGTCACTTTTCGCAATTTCGGGAGTTGTTGTGTGTTGTTGTTTGGCTTTTGTACTCACGAAATCCCGGAGTGCTACTCACTTTTTGCAATTTCGGGAGTTGTCGTGTGTTGTTGTTTGGCTTCTGTACTCGCGAAATCCCGAACTTCGAAATCCCGAAGTGCTAGTCACTTTTCGAAATTTCAGGAGTTGTTGTGTGTGATTTTTGGCGTCTGTACTCGCGAAAGCCCAAACCCCGAAACCCCGAAGTGTTGGGTCCACAGTCTTCCCACTTTTTTTTGTGTGTTTGGAAAAATAACATGGCCCTTTGTTTTGTTTTGTGTGTGTTTGGCATTGAAAAATCGCCAAAACCCGATTGTTTGTTGTTTTTCCACAAACTGTAGGAGCATAGCAGGAAAAATTGGCGAATCTTCCTTCTGATTAGAGGTATGGAAGTAATAGACCTGTTTATAAGTCACTTGCATGGGTAAGTCTGTGCTAGTGTTATAGGCATCAACAGATAAGAAAATAATGATAAAATTTACAAGACTTTAAATAAACTTGGAAGTGAGGAGTATACACTTATTTTATCATTGAGTAGGAAGCTTTAAGTTGCATAGTAAAGACAGTCAATGACAGTAAGGTCTCTAATAAACTTTCAAACTCAAACTTTATAACAGAAGACTTAATTGCTTGAATCTCGAACTATGCAAGGATAATTGTACAAACATTTTTTTTTTTTGACAGTTTTTGAGGTACATTACATATGGTATCAGAGAAAATGTTACAACACTGGGCCTAAATAGGGCCACATTAATTGCTTAGTACATATTCTGATCTATGAAAAAAAAACTAATAAATCTTGTGGATTACAAACATAAAGCTTTTCTATTTTGTGTTGAATAATGGCATCTCAAGAAGGTGCAGAAATCAGGATGAAAGGGAATCCACAGCAAGGACCTCCTGGAGATCTGAGACAGAACAATGATGGAATTTCACCCATGGAGGTGTTGGAAAAAATGAGGAACCTTATTGTTGAAATACAGGTTTTCAAGGCCGACAATGAAAAGTTGAAGAAGGCCCAACAGGAACAACAAGAGATAAATGAAGTACTGCTGCGTAGTATAGTAACCAAGAAAACCCCAAAAGATGATAACCTTGAGGAAGTGGTCAACAAAAGGGCCTCCAAGAATTCTGGTGCGAAAACAGAAAAAGGAGACAGTTCATCTGAAGGGACACCTTCAGCTAAAGACAAAACCATACCAGACAGAAAAAGAAAACAAACAGACCACCTTGAAGGAGAATTTAAAAAGATTAAACCTGCTACTTTTGATGGAGAATCCAGGACAGGAAAAGAAGCCGAGGCATGGTTGTTGGACATAAAAAAATACTTCCAAATATACAACTATTCCAGCAACATGAAGGTCAGAATGGCCATCTACAATCTGAAGGGGAAGGCTAGCATTTGGTGGCAGGACCTGAAATTGGCCAAGGGCCTAAAGGAGAAATAGTTGGAATGGTCTGACTTTAAGAAGTATTTTAAGAAACAATACCTTTATGAAAGATATTATGAAAGGAAGACGAAAGAATTTTATGAGTTACGACTCAGACAAATGACGATGGAAGACCTTATAAATAAATTTCTGGAACTATTAAGGTTCCTACCATACATTCGGGAGGACAAGGTAAAAATCCAATGATTCTTAAGTTGTTTACCACAAACTTACCGGGACAGAATTGAGTTTGACAACCCCAAATCCTAGAGTGAGGCATTCAGGAAGGCACGAATGTGCTATGACCAGTATAAACAACGGGTAGAGTTTCCCAAGACCTAGAAGGATAATAAGCAAGATGGAATGCACTAGCGGAAGAAGGGATACCAGCCAACTCCTTATCAGAATGTACCAAAATTTTTCCCAAGAAAGGATTTTCACTCCAATCATCTGAATACGCAAGGTAGCGGTAAACCGGTAAACCTAGGAATGAAGAAGTTTGGGGACAACTCCCGTGAGCCATTAAAGTGTTGGGAGTGTGGAGAGCCTCATCTAAAGAGTAACTGTGCACGTTTAATTGTAGTAAACAGAATTGTTGTTCACAATTTGCAGGAAGCCTCGACAGTGGGAGACGTGGGAAAAAGTTTGCATCGGATAAATGCAGCCATAGATGGTCGACAAGCTGACCACCAGTCCTCGGTGGTAGAGATCGAAGGTAAAATCCACGACACTCGAATTTCTGTTTTAATTGACCCTGGAGCTACATTAAGTTATATTACTCCCGATGTAGTAGAGTCGAATAAACTTAAGAAACAAAAGCATGCAAAATCTTGGCTTGTACAACTAGCAATAGGTACTAAAAGAAAAGTAGTTAACTTTATTTCTGATCTTCAGTTCAACTTAGATGGTCAAAAGATAAGGACCAATCTGAACATCCTACCACTAGGATCTTATGATATGATTATCGGGATGGATTGGTTGGAACAACACAAAGCAGTACTAGACTGTTATACAAAGATACTTAGCTATAAAGATAATTTTATCACTGTTAGGACAACCCAAGGCATACCAAAACCTGTGTCAGTCAGACAAGTTTCAACAATGCAATTCAAGAAATATATTAGAAAGGGATGTCAAGTTTATGCCATCTAAGTAACGAATCTATTAGAAAAAGAAGATAAGCCCAAGTTAGAAGACTTTGTTGTCCGACATGAATTCAGAGACATGTTTGTTGATGAGATACCAGAATTACCTCCTAGGAGAGAAATAGATTTCTCCATAGTCTTACTACCCGGATTAGCCCCCATCTCAAAAGCACCCTACCGAATGAGTCTACCAAAACTGGCATAATTAAAAATACAATTACAAGAATTGTTGGACAAAGAGTATATCAGACCAACTGTCTTGCCATGGGGTGCACCAGTCCTCTTTGTGAAAAAGAAAGACGATACTCTAAGACTCTGTATCGATTATAGACAACTGAACAAAGTGACCATTAAGAACAAATACCCCTTACCCAGGATAAATGATCTGTTCGATCAAGTTGGTGGGGCCAAGATTTTCTCAAAATTGGATTTACGATCCGATTATCATCAAGTTAGGATAAAGGACCATGACATAAACAAAACATGTTTTCGAACAAGATACAGACACTACAAGTTTGTAGTCATACCTTTCAGACTCACTAATGCACCAACCACATTTATGTGCTTGATGAACAACATCTTTAGCCAGTACTTAGACAAGTTCGTAGTAGTGTTTATTGACGATATTCTGGTCTATTCTAAAATGGAGGAGGAACATGATGAACACTTAAGAATAGTTCTGCAAACACTAAGGAAACACAAGCTATATGCAAAATTCGACAAATGTGATTTTTATCCAAAATAAATACAATATTTAGGACATGTCATTTCCTCGAAAGGTATTGGTGGAGACCCGAAAAAGATAAAAGCCATTATAGAATGGCCAGTACCTAAGGATGTGGCAGATATCCTGTGAAAGCATCAATGATGCAAAATACATCAAAACAATAGAACAATTGCTAAAAAATGAAGAAAATTTGGATGGAACATATTACAACATCGATACAAATGGAATATTATGGTTTAAAAACATAATATATGTACCTAATTTTGCTGATTTAAAATCAATAATTCTAAATGAGGTGCATAAAAATCCTTATTCTGGTCATCCTGGATATCAGAAAATGATAACAATCTCTAGAAAACAATTTTATTGCCCTGATATGAAATCAAAAACAAATGATTACTTATCTAAATACTTAGATTGTCAACAGGTAAACGCTGAAAATCAACATCCAACAAGTTTATTACAACCTTTACCTATTCTATAATGGAAATGAGAAATTATTTCTATGGATTTCATTAGAGGTCTTCCTAAACCTCAAAGACACCATGATTCGATCATGGTAGTAGTGGATAAATTGAGTAAGTCTGCTCACTCCAAACCTATGAAATCTACATATAAAGCTATTAATATCAATGAAATTTTTATGAAAGAGATATTTAGATTGCACTAAATTTCTAAAATGGTGATTTTAGATAGAGATGTCAAATTTACATCAAATTTCTGGAAAGAATTGTTTGCGGGTCTGGGAACTAATTTGAATTTCAGTACGACTTATCATTCACAAACAGATGGACAAACAAAAAGTACAAACCACATAATTGATTATATGTTATGAATGTACATAAGAACGAAACCAACGAAGTGGGAAGAGTACTTACACTTAGTCAAATTTGCATACAATATGTAACATCCCGCTCTTACGCGCATTGAGCGAACTTATTCTTAGAGGACACTTGCATGCAAGTGATCCGGGTCATTATACTATTGGTTGTTTTGATTATGATTACGAGATAATGTGGATTTGATGATATGTTGTTTTTGTTGTATTTACATTGACATGTGCTATTGACTGGGTTCTCCTAAGTGTGCAGGACTCTGGACATTAGTGGATGTCGAGGCATCGATGAAACTCCTTGGACTCCGGATTGAGTTAGGGAGTGGTGTAATGATCCCAAGACATTATGCAAGGATCATCACTGTTTTGGTGTCTTTTTAAAACTTTTTCCTGGTTGTGGTATTTCGTCAAACAATTTGTTGATCTACTTGTTTAGATGTGTTTAGATGTGTGTATGCAACAAATAACAGAAAGATATAACCATGGAACATACCTCAACCATATGCAATAAGATAGACAAGCCAAAACATCTCAAATCTTCTTTATTCATAAAATAGAAGAACCTACTACAATGGATATGTCGATCTGGAATGCTCAACAGATGGCCAATATGATAGACAATGGATAACAAGTATTAACTGCTACAAAATGCTCCCGACAATACAAAATAAGCCTCCAAAGGCTGGATAAGAGATGAAGACCAATGCCAAGTGCCAAACCCCTCACTGTTGGAAGATGCCACACTTTGCTAGATAACTGAAGCTCCTCAACAATTCGACCCTGGTGCCAAAGATGTCCAATCACCTCCAGAAATATGCCAAACAGTAGATCGGGTGATGGTAAGAACAACCCAGGTGCCCGAATCTCCAAGATCCCTCTCAATCTCTGTAGATTTGAAATCCCCCATTGAATGGTACTCCCCACTGGATGACTGAAGCCCTAGATAATTCGGCCCTGATGAAAGAGGCCTCCAAATGCTCTGAAACTCTCCACAATGATAGATCAGGATGATGCAATGAGAACCCAAGTGATCAAATCCTCAAATACTGGCTAGATCCTTAGATCTAGCTACCCTCCAAATAATGGTGCACTCTCCTCTTGGGAAAACGTCCCACTCTCAATACAAATCGATCCTCCACTGAAAGACTCCGAAAAACCACCAAGAATGATGCCAAGACACCTGCAAAGGAAACCCACTACTTGGAATTYCCGRAATCCCTTCTCCTCAKCTAGGACRAATCCCTCCTCAATGAATGGTGCRCCCCCCTTGCTGGAAACCCCAACTGGTGCGCCCTCTCTCTACCTGCACAAGCAACTGATGTGGAATCCTCCTGCAACTGAGTAGATCTGGAACTAGAATGGTGTGGGAGCGTATTGCAGCTTTGAGACCAATCTTGGGACAAGCTAGGTGGAATATTTCACCACCGAATCATCCTCTAGGGTTTGTTAAGTCAAAACCCTCAAAAACCCCAATGTTGGGCTCACTAGCTAGAAGCCAGAAATCAAAAGATAAACATACATGAATGATGAGTAGAGGCCCTTGCCTTCCTTTTATACTTTTTGGCTCAGCTTGTCCCTCCAAAGTGACTTTCATTTTATTAATATTTAATTAATTAATTAAATCACTTTAATTAATTAATTAACCTTTTTTACTTCTGAAAATCTCCTTATCTCTCCTTGTGGCTTCTCTGGCCACTAAAAGTCACTTCTAGCCATCCCATCCTGTAGTGTTTGTCCTCTCGATTCCAATGAGCTACTACACTGAGAGGTTCCTCCAAGTAATGTGCCCAAAATGACATCTTCAGTGATTTCAATTAACTTATAGCTCAAAATAGTCAAAATCATGGAAATCGTCGGAATGGAATGAAACCAAAGCCAACCTGTGCGGAATGGCTCATAATGATGGAATATGATGATAAATGCCAACTGGACCCCACAATGCCTCTCAAATACCCCTGTACTCGCTATAACATCCATCTAGCTACTCTGGTCATCATAAGTCTCTGCCCTGTGATGATGTCCCAAAGTCGGGACATTACAAGTGGGCTGTTAGGGTTTGAATGTTTTTGATGTGACATATGTACATATGATTAGATATTGTGATGTTGATTGTTATCACTGACATGTTTCGTTGATGGATGTAGGATGGCAATAGATTTTTGACCAGACTCACATTTGGAGTAAAGGGGTCATGCATGAAAACCAGAGACATTGAGGGGGAGGTGTGGCAGCAGCCCTGCCACAACCTACTAGCACTCATGTCGTGGCTCAAACTGTAGGTTAATGATTACCTAGTTCAAGGAGATCCATGATGCCGTGAGGGTAGACTGTGACAGTCTCTCACGATGATTCTAAGGGACATGCAATAAGGCATGTTCTGTATTCCTTAGAGGCCCTTAGTCTCCCACAAGATCATGTGATGAAATATTGACTCTAGGGGTTTGAAGTCTACCAAATTCGATTAATATGAGAGTGGCACCCTTGGAGCACGTTGTACGTCTTGAAGGGCACGTCATGCGAATAAAACAGAAAGAGGCGAGTGACACCCTTGGAGCACGTAGTGCATCCTGAAGGGCACATCACGATTTTAGCTATGGTAAGTTAATAAACCTACTGACTAGAAAACTATACCTCCTTAGGACCTGGTCAGGCTTAAAATGAATGATGTGATGAGTAAAGTTTAATAACAAATTTTCCCTTAAGAACTGTCGCCAAGCCTAGTGAATTTAAAACCTAGGTCTAAGTAGAACTTCTAAACAAAAAAAAAAACTAATTAGACATATAACAAGAAGGGGGTAAAGAAAATTCAAGCTTTATTAATTAAAGTAAATTTTTTAATGAAGGTTTAATTATTAAAAGGGGGTAAATGGTTGTTTGTCTAAATTTGTTAATTCCGAACTTAGTTAAAAAAAGGGAAACTTAAAGAAAAAGGGGAACATGAAAAAAAGGGGAAACTTCAAGAAAAAAGGGGAATGTCTAACTTAGTAAGGAATCTAGCCTTTGGAACTTTCTATTTATGAACTCAACTAGGATTTAAGTAAGGCATAAGTCATTTAAGAATTGTAAGGGAATAATGGGACATCAATGAGCATTTTTAGGAATGCTTTTAGGTGGGTGAGGAAAATAGGAAAATTTAATTAATTAATAAATTGATATTCTAGTGCAACTAGGGGATCAAACGACATGTGTACGGAGGATGTTTTTCCTAATTAAATAAATGAAAAATGAATCTAATGAGGGTTTGGGAAACTAATCACTTGAAAACTCTACAAAAATGATGGCGAAGGAGGATTGTGGATCACGTCTGGTTTGCGTAAGGTTACGCTACCGCAATTTTATCTTGACTGAATTTCTCTTGTGGGAGTTGGGATACCCAACTCGGGTAATGAGTGGTAGCTCGACGTTGCGAGGTGAGCTAGGAGCTACCATTCTCTGGTATTGTGTACGTGGCCCCTTTGCGGCTCGGGGGGGTCATGGGGAAGAAGAATACCCCTAGCACTGGCTGGGAGGTACCAGTGAGGTCTTAGCGGTTGGCAAGTAGGACTTGGAAGGAGCGTCAGGTGGATTTGGATAGAGCACGAGCATGGGACAATCACTTCTGGTTCTTCTCATTTGGCCACAGTACACATGTGTATAATTTGTATTGAATAGTAGTTAAATTCCTGTATATGCATCTCTCTAATGTTGAAAGCACGCATGCGTAGATGGTGTTAAAAGAAAAAGATTTGTTTAGTTTCTGCATATGAATATTTATCTGGGCGATAGTGTGCATGTGTGAATTTATCAATAGGTAGCTAAATTTATATTTCTGCGCCTTCTTGGTATGCCAATAATTAGATACGATTGGATGCATTGCCTACTTGTGTTGTTTTGAACTTCTTGTTAAATAGACATAGTATTTTAATCAATCTGGAATGATCTTGAATGATGCTCAATTTTCTCTAAATTTTATGATGAACAATCGATAGGATCTTTAGCTATTGTTAATATTATGGCTGTGATTTCCTAGTTGTATTTCACTACGTTATGCCAGAAAACTCAGAGATTTTTGATACCCCTTACCCAATGATTTTCTACATGTTTTAACCCACTCTTTACCCAACGATCCACTTCCTTTATCTTTGCGTGATGATTCCTAAACTCAGCGATTTGTGTGCTTCCTTTTATTTGCGATTTGCTGGAGTTCTCAACTATTTTACCTTAGCAAAACAACAACTGTATTCTCTGCATTTTGTTTCAATTCTCTGCGAATGCACCCTTCATGAGATGCCAACTTTGGGGGTTTTCTACTTGTGATTTTCCTTGTCATGAGACTTATTAATGTTACATATTGTTATTTCGGTTAAATTCAAATACTATTGGGTCCAATCGCAACTTGTTCATTCTCTTAGAATTGATACAAGTAATCGCGTGGATGATTTTGGCCCTGATGCGTTAGCATTGTTCCTTTATAATACATTGGGTTTTTTTATGGTCGAAACTGTCATAAACACCGGTCTGGTCATACAATTCTCACTTCCCGACTCTGCCAAAAAACATAACCAATCCCTGTGCACAAATCACCCCTGTGCTTGTGTGATATTTCGGGTCTTTACTCACATAATTGTCTAGAACTTGACTAGATCTGGGCGGGATGGTGGATACTGAAATGAATTTGGATATGCCCTTGCCTATTCGGATGTCTTTACTACGATATACTACGATCATTAGTTCTTGATTAGGGTAACACCATAAAACATGCCCATTGGCTATGCTCAAATTGAACGCTGGATATGTTGTGATCGCCTGTGTCTCAAATTTTAGGCAAATAAAAAAATAAAAAACTTGAATATAATGAGTTATGTCACGAGTAGAGATTTTAATATTAATATTAAAATAGTATTGTAGTGCTCTAAAAAAAGGGTTCGACAATGTAAAAACCTTGATAAATAGAAAGTTACTTTCTGCACCAAATATTGCACTATTATTACAGGGTTAAATTAAATTTTTAACATTTATATAGTTTTATGTTGCGTAAATAGTAAATATTTATGTTCCAGAAAATAGTAAATAGAAAATATTTGCAAATATTTTTGTTCCAGAAAATAGTAAATAGAAAATAATTGTGTAAAAGTGATTGCATATATCAATAAATAGAAAATATTTATGTTCAAGGAGCTATAAGTTTAGGTTTAGATTATGATGACTAGGGGCTAGGTTCACACTATGATCATCATAATGTATTCTTCAATTTGTAGAAATCCTTGTAGAATTCTT
>JZKD02S1869381.1:760033-770932 GCA_000966675.3 Picea glauca | reverse complement strand
GCACTGTTATGTGACTGATTCCTAAATGAGTTCCTTCCCCCGGAACCCCTGCCCCTACTAGCTGCTCCTCGAGATGGTCGTGGGCCTGTCTGCACCGTTGGCGATGAACGAGATGCTGCACTAGTTGCCATTGAAATTCCTGCAGCTATTGTCCTTGGCACGACTCTGTTACCATAAGGTGGTGGCGTTGAGCCCCCTCCCTTAGTAAATGTCCTCGAGGTCTTTCCTACGAATCCAGGGCAATGTGGAAATATCGATCTTGTACCCCCTGTTAAGCGCATGTGTTCTTCTACGTAACACGCATTTTCTACCGCCTCCGCCACTGAAGACGGTTTCCACATCCTTACCATAGCTCTGATCTTTGGGTTCAATCCATAAACGAAGCGCTCCGCCTGTCGTTGGTCATTGTCCATATACGAAACATACTTGACCAGTTCCATAAACCTGATCTCATATTCTTCTACAGTTCTGTTTCCTTGGACTAGGGCATGAAATGCCCCTACCTGTTTCTCCTCGTAGTATGCTGGTAGATATTTCCTCCGGAACCTCTCGTCGAAAAGTTCCCAAGATACTGTGTCTGGGGTAAGGTGTAGTTTTCTTTCCAAGTTGCCCCACCAGTTCAAGGCGTTATCTCTTAGCTGGAAAATTGCGATCTTTGCCTTTGAATTGGATGTATAGTCCCTTAGGGAAAAACACCTTATCATGCCTTCCAACAATGCTTCCGCACGTTCACTGGCGCGACCTTCGACAAACTCCGAAAGTTTGATCTTTTGCAACTCTTGCGTGATGTCTTCAGGTGGAAATTCTCCCCTTGATTTCCTTGATGCTTCTGGATTTCCCATTCCGGATGGTGGGGGTTCCACTTCAGTCCCTGCTGGTTGGCGCCCCTTTAAAGTCTCGTTAATGGCTTCCAACGAGCGCAGTATGAGGGCTAGTTCGGGCGATTCTGGTGGCGGTGCTGGTGGTGTTGATGGTGTGGGTGGTGTCAGTGGTGCCTGTGACGACGCTCCCCTACCTTGACCCCTTCGAGTCCTGGCCATCTGGTATAACTTAACCCGCATCATCCCAAAGTTATCAGGGTGAGTTCCAGGACGTTTCAAATTGGTGCTACTTAAACTTAGAAACATAGTTGGGCGTAAGTTTTCTTTACTTGTCTGTATACAGACATTACTCCATCAGGGGAATTGGCTAGGTTTGGGTTAGGATTAAGCATCTAAGCTTGGTCAACATCAAGTTTTAAGTTAGATTAACCTTATACTTAAATAAATACTTAATTAATTTAAGTAATTCTCAACCCAATTAACCTTTCATTAATTTATACTCACTTGACCTTATTTATATATAAAATTATTTATACTAAATTATTTAATTTATTTTATATTATTCTTAATAATTTATAATATATATAAAAAAATTAGTTTAAACGTGCACATAGAATTCGGTCACGCATGGGTTCCACGTGCTCGTCTGGGTTCCTCAAGCTCCCTCATATTTAACCTCATCATTCTCCACCTGTCATCCTTTCAACTCTCTACGCGTCCTTCCTCTGTCTCACATTCTCATCCGCTGGGACTTTCCACGCATCCGTCATTGTCCACCACAAACTTGCATCTGTTCTTCTCAGAGGTTTCCAGAATCTACCTTGCCATGGCGCACATCCTCACCGTCGTTCTGAGCACTTCACTAGCGCTGGTTAATGCTGTATATGATCCAATTTTTTTTGCAGAAACAAAGTATATTGAGGTGGGCATTGACAAGATCCAGGACCCGGAGTCCAGTCTCCTTGAAATATTGGAAATCAACCCCTGTTTGTACACTTTGCGGAGCTCGCCCTCAACTATGGTAAGAGGTACGATTCAGTCCGCCAATTGTGCACAGTTTCAGTACTTTCATGAAGAATGCGGGGTTAGTCGAATCCAAAAATTGCATAAACCTTCCTTACACTGTGGTAAAGAATGGTGATTTCTTCTTTTAAACCAAAGATTTACTCGTAATTCCATCCCTGTACGGATTTAGTATTTTGCTTTCAATTTAGTTCATTTGTATTTATAATTTACTCACCTGTGTATACCTGCTGCTATATGTGTACACACACACACACACACACACACACACACACACACACACACACATATATATATATTGTTTTATGGGTATACCGGATTGTACAAACTCCTAAACCGGGCCGAAGCGGCTCTTTGGATTCCCCCGGAAATCACTGGTCAATATCTCTATCCACAGGCCTTATCTTCCCTCGTCACGGCCTCTGCACCTACTGTGCCTTATCCCCGACCCTGTATCGGGTTTCGGGTTTTCAGATTTTTCGCTCTCGCGAACTCCTTACCTCTCCTGTCCCCGATTCGCAATGAGCTCCGTCTTTATGAGCTAGCCCCCTACTGGCCATGCCTTGGTCTATATGACCGTGCTCACAAGACCTTTACCATATACCTTCCTATCGGGATTTTGTGCTCAACTTTCCCGATGGGTTCTTTTCTTTGTTAGCCCCCTCGCTACGAGCTTGGTCCATATGACCTGCCTCCGTGACCGTGGCCTTGTATCGCCCTATCGGGATTCGGGTTTCAGCGTTTGCGATGTCATCACATGCACGTCCTTAGGATTCCCGATCCCTCGATCCCCGATGAGCTCCTAGCGCATTAGCCCTCCAAGCTATGCCCGTGATCCATATGGCCTCTCCTTGTGACCGTAGTCTTACTCTCTGTCGGGATCTCTCACCACGCGTCCTCACTGATGGACGGTGTTGATCCTGTCAGGAAATCGCAGATCATGATTTCCTGTTGCGAGCGTTCTATGTCCTCGAAAACCCCGATTTCCCGAACTCCGGTTGGCTGACAGCTGGCCTCCACTATGCCCCTGTCCTCCTTCTCTGCTGTGACGACAGCTGGCCCCCACTCATTGGGGTTTCACAGATCGCGAATTCAAAGTGCCTAAACATCATGTCCCCGGGATTCCCAATTTCTCGATGGGCCAAACGCCGATGGTTTCTTGATGGTTGCCACCTGTCCATGCAGATGGACGGTCCTGATTGACTCTCGGGATTTCAGGACTTACGATGTCCTGAATTACTTGTCCTCAGGAACTCCGATTTCCTGATCTGCGACTTTCATCTGATCCCTGACACCTGTCCCATGTGAACGGACGGCTCAGATCTCGTCGGGGTTTTCACTTGGATTTCCCCGATCACTTGTCCACGGGAATGTCGATTTCCCGATGGCTAATATTTCGACCCACTCTGGATCTTCGACACCTGTCCCTTAGATGGGCGGCTCTGAGCTTGCAAGTCCCGATGCCTGGTGCCTCGGATCTCCGATACGAACGATCATGTGACACGTGCCCCTCCTCAGACGGACGACTCAGATTGACTCTCAGGATTTCGAGAACCACGAGGTCTCGATTCTCTGTCTTGACAAAACTCCGATGACTCTGATATCCCGATGACTCTTCTGGGACTCCCCCTCTACGCACTAGGGTTTAAACCTTGCGCAACTTCTCGAGATCTGACGGCTGACGGGAATCCGCCCGAGATCTGATGGCTCAGATCTGTTCCCCCGCGTAATAGATGGCTCTCCTTTGGGATAACGATCAGTTACATGAAACATTACGTGGTTTTAAAATTGCTCTCTTTGGCATGGTTAAAATTTATATTGGCCTAATGTTCATGAGATTTTACATTATTTAAAATTCACCAAGGCTAATACATGCAACTAGTTTCAGTGTTCCTGCACCATACAAGTCTTCTAAATTTCCTTTATTCGACCGCACATTGACAGTTCCTTATTTAGGTAAGTTCGAGGTGAAGTAGGCCTTTCAAGGTCTTGCAAATATCCTCTTGCCTTTTATTTAGTATAGTTCGTGTAGTTATTGAATCTTACCAGCTTCAAGCTTTAAACAGAAGTTTCCCTCGACATTTCCATCGATTCCAGGTGGCTGTCTATTCTACCCGAAACTTCATTGACAAGTATTGCTCAAAATAAAATTAAGTTATCATCTCTGTTTTGTGCTAAATAGCTTTATTCAGGCTGCTTTAAGGTTAGACATTTTGTGGGAAGTGATCCTTCCAGCTATCTGGTTTTCTGCCACTATTTTAAATGCATTCCTTTGAATATTCAGACTAAAACTATATTAGGCATTTATGATCCAGTAAAAGGGTATTACCTAAAAATGGTTGCTGGTGATATCTCTGTGAGATCATTTGCTTGGATAACTTAGGAGTACTACCTGAGTATATTTTCGGATATTGTATGAGTCGTATTGGGTCAGACTGCACGTTTTTGTTTGTAGTTGAAGCGTGGCTGGAGTTAACACTTGGGTTTTGGCCCGTAGGCCCAGATTTCGAACTAAGACGCTCTAATACCATATGTAACAACCTAAAATTTCTAAACATCATTAAGTTTCGTAAACATTTTATGAAGTAAGCTGAAACAATAACTTGATAGCATAAGATTGATTTTCATAACAGTAACTTCAGTAACTTAGATTTATCAACAAATTCCAAATTCATGGAAGAATGAAATAAATACATAACTTAGCAAATACCTGGTTCTGATGCTAATTTTTGTTGCCTCTTGCCTTGTTGCTGCCTTCCTGCTACCTGGTACCCAGATCAACCCTGCCACAAACAGGAAAATAATTTCCCAAAACTACTGTCCTCCCTGCCAACTAGGAAAACTACCTAGCTCCAGGATATCTACGGATATCCTGGCCCTCCGTGCCCAAAACCTCCAGCAACTCAGTGCCTCCCAGATAAAATCTCAACCAGGAACTCTGCTCCTTGCTTACAACAAGCCAACAGTCCACAAAATATAACAGTGCACAGAAAATCGCTGCTCACAGCAAAACACAGTCCACAACATCCATTCCCCCTCCTGTCAAATGATGCGTACATCCCCCTCTTCCCGTCCCTTATTCCTCCCTGCCGACTCACGCATTTACTTCAAAACCACCCCCTTCCTCCTTCCTTCGTCATGAGTTAATGTTTTATCTTCTCGGGATCCATGGCTATCCCTCTCTGCATACGCCACCATTTTATATCATTTTTCATTGATCTTTTAATTTTATTTCACAGGTCATTAAATGTGATCTGTAGTTTGAATTATTACTCAGTTAACCATAATTAATTTCTGTTAATTAATTTTACTTTATAATCTTTAAGCATGTATCCAATTAGGGTCGTTACAATAATGATAATATACTTTATATTGTTCTTAACAACGACAGGTGAATTTATAGTAGCGCTAGGTAATGGCAGTGAAATTTATAATTGTTGTATTTTAAAGAGAAACACTGTTATATTTTATATTTTTGGGAAATGCATTATTACATCTTATAATTTAAGAAAGGCTTTGTTATATTTTAGGTTAAACATTGTGACATTTTAAGAAAGGCATGGTTATATTTAAGTTAAGCATTGTTGTATTTTAAGAAGAGCATTGCTATATTTTTATATTTCGGGAAAAACTTGATCGATGAAGGTGTATGATAACTTGGCTAGGGTCATGTGCTCCCCGTTGTTGACGATGTTGATTATTGAAATTGATGTTTGTAAATTGTACTGTAACACTTGATTGTGCTTTGTTTCTCGCTCACATTGAAGGGTCTTGTCACAGGTGTCATTGATGCTGGTTGCGTGGGGTTGGTCTGATGATTGTCCTTAGCTTAGTAGGATTTTCTTGCTTATGATGGGTGTGATGCAAATACCTCCTTGTTCCTCAGAACAATCGCTAGACTTGAGACCTTAAATGGTCAAAATTGATGGGAACCTAGGCTTGAACATTGCTTATGTGTCCTGGAGGTCCTAACCTTGCTGGGTAGGATGGGCTGGTAGTCATTTTATTTCTTTGTCTGATTGATTGTAGTATGTTGCATCCAACTGCAAGATGTGCTAGTATGCTAGGTCTTGATGTTGTCTATTTCTTGAATTGCATGTGTTGTGTTCATCGTCAAGTTGCGTTGATTAACTGTTTGTCCTTGTTACTTTCCTGATTTAAAGAAAAAAAAAATTTGCACTTGTTATGCGTCACATGTTTTCGTAACTATGGGGTCATTACACAATAACGATTATCAAGCATCTGAAAAAATGAGTCCTTTCGAAGTGTTATATCGCAGGAAATGTACAGCTTTAATCAGTTGGGATAATCTAGTTGACCAAATAATGATTGGACCATAAATGCTCCAATAAATGGAACAGATGGTCAAGAAGGTGCAAGAAAATTTAAAGACTGCACAAGATTGACATAAAAGCTATGTAGATAATAAAATATGACATAAATAATTTAATGTTGGAGAACATGTATACCTTCAATTCAAAGCAAGAAGGAGCTCGTTAAAACTACATAACTATTCCAAGTTCGCACCAAGGTTTTTTGGTCCATTTTAAATATTAACTCGAATTGGACCAATGGTGTACCAACTAGCGCTCCCTGCTGATTTGAAAATTCATAATGTTTTTCATGTTTCATTATTAAACAAATATATTCATGATTCTACTCACATCATTGATTGAAACATGGTGTAGGTGGAACTGGAAGGTGAGTTCCAAGTGGAACCTCTATGCATTATGGACAGGAAAGAAACAATACTTTGGAATAGAGCCATATCCCAGGTAAAAGTGCAATGAAAGTAGTACTTTAGTCTTGAGGAGGGTACTTGGGAACTGGAAGATGAAATGATGAAATCATATCCAACTCCATTCCAAGTGATATAGAAATGGAAGGACTAAAACTGAATACAATGTTATTGTTAAGGGGGAAATGATGTAATATCCTCAAGTATTAAACTTTTTATTGAATAATTTCCAATTATGGAAATTCATACTTGATTTTATTAAGACATTTAATCGTTATTATTTAAATTATTGTGCAATATTTTGACTTGCCAACTGTCTTCTTTTGATGGAAAAATGCAAGAGACAATTTTTTTTATTAAATAAATGCAGGGAACAGATGGAACAACCTTGTTAAAAATAGATGACTATGCCTCCATGAGTGGGGAACATGTTTGAGTTAACTCATAGTTGAATTTAACAAATTTCAGAAGTGGAGTTTTGTCACTAGTAACCCCTAAAAATCAAAGATTTATAAAGATGTGAATTTCCAAGGAGGGAAATGAGTTAAATAAAAGTATTAGGAAAAAGGAAAGGATATATACAACATATTTGGGAGGCATGACATCGCTTAGTATGTCCGTGGAAAAGATATATTTGTTGTATGAACACTCATGTGTTAGGCAAATGATTTTCTGAACTATATATAGGTATATTGGCCAAGTAGTGGAGCTTAGTGTGCCCTTATGGAATCATGGTCGGGCTAGGGGGTGATCGTGACAAGAAACTTAGTTGTTCTACATCTACGATTGGGTGGAATTTGGTTGTTCCATTTGTTTCAGTTTATCTGGCTCAAATATGTATACTCTTGTAACATTACCCACCTTAATCATGTTACAAAACATTAGTTAAGCATGGTTAAAATAAAAATGATAATCATAACAAACGAATAAAATAAAAACATCAATGTAGTATTTGTTTAACACTTTGACTAAGAGTAATGAACCCTTAAGATATATTGGCCAACCCATTTTAATTTAAATAGCAATCGTTACTATCATTATGCATCACATAACTAAGAGCATTCATTTCAATTAGATAAGTTCTATTATAAGAACTTACAATGACTAAATTTAATGATTGACAACTCAACAATACACTATCTAAAAAGAGTCATCTTCATTTAATATTAACTCTTATTTCTAAACATATTTCCCATAACCATTTAAGCGATACTTATTAATTAACCCATAAGCTTAATATAATATATGATTCACATATATGTATCTAAACATTCCAATAATCACCCTTATACATCTCCGAAACAATTTCCTTTGAATAAGACAATGTTTGAACTTTTCTAAGGATTTTTCTAAGATCTTATTAAATTAAGCATGGAAATCACTCCTTACTACTATGTCATGATCGACATTTGAAGGAGTCCCAAAATATTTTATTCTATTCTACGATATACGTAACACATATATAAATACACACTTCATAGTGTGAAATCGACTACACTAAGGATACCTGTGTGAAAATCTATTACGGTTTTAAGTTTACATATGTTTCTTCATTAAACGTTGGTACAATTATTAAGATAATAGATACAAGATTCATCATAGAACTTCCTTTCTTTAAGGATCTAAGAAAATAGAACTAAATTTCAAATTAGAGTAGAACGTTATTAGTCTTAAAAATTATAATCGAAGATTACAAGACCATAGACTCATTAATGTAAGAGGCAACTGCGATCCAATGCCGTTCACAGTATTTAACATTCACCCAAAATTTAAATTCAATTCCCAAACATGATAAGTGACAATTGCAACTTGTTCAGTAGTCGTGAACTACTAATTAGTGGTGGTTAAGGCTTAGGAAGGATTCAATAGATGTGCCTGTGACAACGCTTGGAACACGGAGGATTGTTTAAATTTATGAGAACTAAACTCACGTAGTTACAGAGACTAGGTTAAAATTTTGGAAGATTGTGTATCAAGATTTCTAATAATCATTACCATTTTCACACAACGAAACATTTTACAATTTCTAAAGATTGGGCTCAAACCCTCAAGCATTTCGAATAATCGAATACTCAATTTGATCTCTAGACTCGAACTATTCGTATTGGAATTGTAAGTAGTCTAGAAATGGTTACCAAATATAGAAACACATACAAGTCAAAAATTGGTACAACTATAATCAATAATTAACTGATAGTATCGGTGTAACAATCTTCGTTTGGGAATTTGTAATCTTTAGAAAATAACAATCTAAGAGAAGAACATTTGTAGTTCTCAACTCAATAGTGTGATGGTAGACTGTACTTGAAAAAATAAAAAAGACTCAAACTTCAACATAAGTGTAAGGATTACTAAGAGGTTCACCAAAAGTTTAATCTGAAATAAAATTTCTAGTAGGTAAAGATAGAATCGTTGATGAATGAAGTGATTGCTAAGAAGAAAATATTTCTACTTAATCAGGTTACATTTATTAATCGACTCAATGAAAACTAAACTCATCAATAACGACTTATGCACATGGAAGTATCTTAGAATTACTATTCTAGAATCTTAATTATAAGAAAACACCACGTATCTTGTTGAATACGATTCTTGTATCCACGTAATAGCGCATTCGCATAGGTAAGGGCTTAGTTTCATGCCTATCGCTAACTTCGCCCAGTACAAGATATCAGGGTAAAATATATTATAATTGTTAATATAACGCTACCTATACACCTCTCAAATAATCCTTTCAATTAATACATCTGTTTATTAACATTATGAGAAGGTGATCGTTCTTCAAAATTTCTCTCAGGAATTTTACCCCAACGACCAACCGAAGGTAAAATTGTTAAGATGATTTGTAGCTTAGGATTAACGTTAATACTCTCAATAATCTGACCTTTAGATTGTCTATAATTCAACACTAGTATTACAATATAAGAAAGGAATTATGTAATCTCAAGGCCAGTCATTATTGAATATTAAAATAGGTTCGATATTTTTCTTAACAACATCTTCATTCAACACGATCTATAATGCAAAAACCAATGCGATTTCAATTCGATGATAAGAAAACATTCTGGTCTATTGAATTTATATTTAATTTCACTACTTCATTCAACAGAGAGATCTCAATAATAGATTGACTAATTACACTAGGTATAATTACCATAGATCATTAAATTGAAGGTTTACAATGATCTAATCGATGGAATATAGATTGAATCGCTGTGATTCTTCCTCTAGAATTCCTTTTTATTTTAAACTCAAGTATTGTAATTGATTAAGGTATAATTCTGTATCAAGTATCCGAGAATCTCTTACCAGAAATTAATTATTATCAATTGATTTTAAATATATAGAAGTGTGAAGTTTTGCGATATCACCTTAAAACAGTTTAGAAGAAGCATGGAACCTATAAAGAATTTAGCTAATGATGCAATTTACTAATCTATTAGGAAGGTGTCTGGACCTTCATATCTCAACGTAAACTATAAATTAATCTATGATTCACAAGTATTTTATTAAATAATAGTTTGCCCAATTTACAATCGGTAATTCAGTTTAATAATCAATATAACAAGTTGCTATACAATCGGTAATTTAGTTTAATAATAAATATAACAAGTAACTGTACAATCAGTAATTCAATTTAATAATCAATATAACAAGTAACTATACAATCGGTAATTCAATTTAATATTCAATTATAACAAATAACTAATAGTAAGTTACCGTAACCAGAAATTCAAGAAGGTACACGATTCATCTCCAGCTAGTAATTTTGCACAATTCTCCCTCTCCTTCGCCCACTAATTCAATGACTTCATCCATACCGCCCAACCAACGCTAGGGGTACTCTTCTTCCCCCTTATTCCCCTGAGTTGCAAATGGGCCACACACAAAAACCATAAATTCAATATCACCCAAAACTTGCTTTGCAAGGAAGAGCTTCCACTCCTTTCAAGGTTTGGAACCTAAATCTCACAAGTAAAACTTAGTCAAGAAAAATTTTGGGAGCATAATAGTACTAATAAAAGTGAGATCCTTTTCCCCTCTTCTCTAATACTTTTATAGAAAATTTCTCAATGACACTTGTCCTCATGCACAACTAATTCATTTTTAATAATTAAATTACAAGATTATTCACCCAATAAATGTGTCACACTCTCCCGAGGTAGCACATGTAAATTTTTTATTTTATTTTATTTAAAATGTATTTTTGTTGATACTGAGAGGGGGGTGAATCAGTATCAAGTACAATTTAAAACCTTTTTCAACTTATACTTAAACCATTCAATTATATCCAATGAGAAATGAACAATAGTATAA
>JZKD02S1869381.1:731132-745392 GCA_000966675.3 Picea glauca | reverse complement strand
TAAGGGGACCACTTTGGAGTTCATCCATTTGTGCACCTTATCAATCATGATAAGACAATAATGAGTCATCTATACATTTTTCCGACAATGCATCATATACCAATGGAACCACATCAATTCATCTTCATCATGTATCAATGACAACTCATTGATCCATCTTCATCTAAGCATTCTCATTTAGGACAATACATATTATATTACATAAATCATCAATTAATAAATCCTTTGACATCAATCAATCACTTGACATCAATCAATGACATCAATCAATCAAACCATTGGCATCAATGACAAAATGATCCAATTACCTTTCCTATTAAACAAAGGGATGAAGAAGTTCAATTATATATGTGGTTTAGTCTTAAGATCTTGTCCATAAATTTTTAGAAAACAATGCTATTGGAAAATATCATATTTCTCTTTCACATGGATTCATCTAATACTTAGGTACATCTTTATATTAATTCCTCTCAAAAAAATAATATTTTGAACTGAGTACAATATTAGATTGTAATGCATGAAGTACTAAGGTTTTCTACCATGTAGGGACAAACACGGAAAAAAAATAAATAAAGGAAAAAAAATAGTAGTGATTTGGGGTATGTCACAAAGAAGATGACAATTAATTCGACCATTTAGAAAAAAAAAGGATGATAGGATATTAAGAGAAGATAAATAATATCAAGAATCCTGCCATAACAAATAAGGGTTTGGTTTCCTTACAAAGAACCAGAAGGAGGAGATTAAATTCCCATGAGATAAAAAAAGGCAGATCATTCTTGACAAGGAAAAATAATGGCGAATTAAGAGAAGAGATATATGGTTCCACACAAGGAATGAAAGTACTAAATTTTTCCATAGGTATACCAATAATAGGAACCATGGCTGCAAACTTCTCCGAACCATGGCTACCAACTTCTCTGAAATCGCTTCATAAGGAGTAAACTATTTTCAACCTCTTTTTAAAGAATATTCCAAAGCAACGATAACTACAACGATCAGACTAATATTTTCCTTGCAATATTTGTTAACCCTAAATTTAACCAAGAATTAATGGTTGATGTCATGAAGGAGGATATTTTATGAACCCTCCATAACTTCAAAAAGGATAAAACCCCAGGGCCAAATGGCCTCCTAGTCAATTTTTTTTTATGAATTTATTTGATTTCATTGAAGAGGGCCTTCGATGAGTAGTTGAGGTGTATTGAACCTCTAGGAAAGTATTAGTAGTGTTTAATACTTCCTTCTTAGCTTTGATCCCGAAGACAGATAATCCAACTCATTTTGATAACTTTAGAACAATCTCTCTAAGAAATTTAATTTTCAAATTTATATCCAAAGTTATAGCCAAGAGGACGAAAGCAATTATTTCTCATTGGATCTCTCTATAACACTTTTGATTTTTGGAAGGGGGGAAAATTCATGAGGAAGTAAGGGTTAGAACATGAGAGTGTCCACTAAAAAAAGTCTAGGGACCTAAAGGCCTTATCTTTGAAGGTGGACCTCTCCAAAGAATTTGATAGCGTGAGTTGGATTTTCATTACAATCATCCTTATTCATCTTGGCTTCTAACATGGTTTTGTTACTTGGGTAATGTGTTGTATTAGCTCAATATATTTTCTAATTCTAATCAACAATGTTGCCTCTCCCTTCTTTATGCTCGAAAGAGGGATCATATAGGGTTTTCCACTCTGCTCTCTAATATTTCTCATTGTTACAGAAGGCCTTAGTAGATCTCTTTAGGTGGCCATTGGAACTAGAAACATCAAAGCTATAAATGTTGGCACTTCCTGCTATGTCACCAATTTACTCTTCCTTAACGACATTTCAATCTTCTGAATGTACTACTCTACACTTTTTTCTCCAATCATAACATATTTATGACATTTATTGTAATTGGTTAATGTGGGTTGGGTCACAAGTATGTGATTCTAGTCCAAAGCAGTGTTAATAGTATTTCTTGTCCTTATGGATGATCTCTTCATGAAATTATTAGAATGGTTGTTTCCTACATTGAAAACATGAGGTACCTCAGTGCATTGAAATCTTGTTCCATGATTTCTTGTGGGTTGATGAAATTCCACTACCATTTCTCAACCATTCATTTTAGGTTTCTCTCCTACCTAAATCTTTCTTCTTTTACTTAGACATCCCTTATGTCTCAACTTTATCTCTTATCCTTGAATCATTTTTTGTCTTGGTGGATCAATATTTATGGGTTCTTTTCTTACAGTCGAATGATAAATATTTGTTTGGAAATTTAATCTGATATGCACACTCTGCAATTCTGAGTTATTGAAGGATTGTCCAAAATGTTGCTCAAATTTTGGTAAGGAAGATTGTTGAAAATGTTGAGTTTGAATTGTAATTAATGATTGGTGAGATATAGTTGTACTAACAATTGTTGAAATTGTGATTAATGATTGATCAAATTTCAATTCTTGATTACTCAAATTTTTGTAATAAAGATAGTAGAAATTTTAATTTTAGATTGTTCAAAATTGTTGTATGAAAGATTGTTGAAGATTTTGAGGTTGAATGCTTACTTCAAATTGTTCAAAGGGAAATCACATGATATTTTCGTTGTGACATTGGATCACTAGAATTCATGTACAAGACGATATAGTTTTTTATTGATAATTACAATTTTCACCATTGTAGTAAGTTTATGTTATTGTTATTTATCACTTTAACGATCATTTGTATTTTCTAACCAATTGTGAATCCCTTTGTCTTTTCTATTATTGTAGGAAAATATGGTCTTATTGCACCTTGTACCGAGAGTTTAAGATTAAAAAACATGTAGGATGGAATTGTTTGCATGCTTAATATTTCCATGGTCTTTGCATCTATGTCCTCAAAGTAATGATTTAAATTCTTGCATTTATTAGGGGGACCATGTAGCACATACATTTCTTGGCACCGTTGCAAGGTTCACATCGACATAACACATTATGTATCAATATGTATGTCCTTGTAAACATAGTTGTATTCCATTGGGAAGCAAAGTTTTTTTTGTCAACTGTAAGATTTCAATGCTAAATGTCATGTTTTTGTTGAATGCATATTGGATTGTGAATAGGGTGTTCTATAATGTATTTTTTTATGGTCTTGTAATGTCCCTTTCCAAATAGGAGTTATAGAAAGGAGGGTTAGTGGTCTAAACAAACCTGTTAGACTATAGCCAAGGCCAGAAAGGGGTAAATAGGGTTACTAGAGGTTAATCCAACCAAGGGTGTTATAATTTGAAAGTGACATTGAGCTAAAAGTGGCTAAAAGCACTTTTAAGCTAACTTGAGGTAAAAATATAACATATGAGATAAAATTAGAAGTCAACAAAAAATTAGGGTTTCAGGAAGCTATAAGAGAAGATAAAGGGACCTAATTCATTTTATGTAGATATTGACTTATCATTGAGGAGAGAGGCGCATCTCAGGAGAGAGAGCTTAGTGGATTCCAGGAGGACCACACCAGTGGTTGATTTCTGTGTTTGGAGACACACCCTAGTCACTGGGGAGATCACACAGGTCTTCCATCAGTATTCAACAACAATTATATAGTTTCCAACAGCAAGGGCACACTTAGTTAGGGTGAGGGCGCAACTTCTAAGGAGATATTGAGTCGACTTGTCCCATCCAGGGAGAATCGAGAGATTCCCTTCCGAATGAGTTGAGAGAAAGGCAAGGCACATCTTTTGCCCAATTTCTCATTAGATTTCGATGAAGAAATCATTTGGGGTGATTTGTCCAACCTTTGAGGTTGTGACACTTAGGGAGGAAAAATTTGGTGTTCCCGAGCAATCATCAGATCATATCAAGGGAAATCCTTTCGACCCATTTCACAGTAGGTCAGGGCGATCAATTTAAGATACATATCATCTGATTCCGATGGTGGAATCACTAGGGAACACTTTTTGAGTAGTAGAGTAGGTGCATTTCCCCAAGGGGATCCATCCGAGGTCCATACATACCAGCAGAGGGCCGGCCAGTCACTAGGGTTGAGAGGGACAATAAGGTGCACTTTTTGGGATAGTTTCCAGGCCGATCCGAGAGGTCTAGACACTAGGGTGAACTTTCCAAACTTGCAACAATTGTCATATGAGATGTCGTAGTTTGTAGCAGATTCTGCATCTCATCCATTGATCCTGCAACATTCCTTCAATATCAGGTAGTATTGTTTTAGTTTACTTATTGTATTTCTGCTAAGATCCTTTTTTCACCGATCTAGCCTAGTGATTTATTTTATTCAACGACATTCGACATTTGTACTCCGCATATATATCATAATATAAGATCTATAGTCTTTTGTCTCCATTATTATTTGTATGCTCATTTATATGCTATAAACAATTAATCATACATACACATTAACATAGTTTCCTAGACTAGCCAAATTTGGGATATTACAGTGGCATCTGAGATTTAGTCCTTCCATCCTATGACTAAAGATGATGAGTACAACAAAGGACCCAGGGGGTAGTGAGCATGTAGGTGACGAATATGTCACTTACAACAGACGCAAGAAGGGAAGACTTAGACCCAATTTCCCCCCTTTTCCTCCTAGTTCAGAGGAAGAGGAAGAGGAAGAGGAAGAGGCACACAAGGAAGCAGAGAGAAGGGAAAAGCATGAGGCTAAGCATGAGGCATAGGGGATGTTAGGAGACATATATGGGAGACCATAGGGAAGTGGTAAGGGCCCCATGGAATGAGAGGAAAAATTCATGCAGGTACTCAACAATCTGGTAGCCAGTCAGTAGCCCATGACTCAGTGTTTGGCGTAGATGGTTGATAGATTGGCTATAATGGGCACAAAATTCCCACATGCAGCATAGGGGAACTCATGGGCAAGCAGTAGACCCCAGTCACCTACTCACACACACATCTCTTTGAGTAGGATTCCCAACCCATTGTTTCCCTGTTTCCATAGGGAAACCCCAGTAACAACACAACAATCGATATCACAAAGGACACCCACTTAGGCGGAGGGCATTTTAGATTACATGAGGGAATATGTAATATTGGGTCATGACTTGCATCAGGACATGACCCTGGTCGAGTATTGTGGACTCAGACTTAGGAACTGCCCTAGAGAGCTTCAGAGAGGAGGACAACAAAAAAAACATGGAAATAACATTGATTTCATCCAAAAAATTGGTAAACTCACTATACCTTATTTTAACGAATCGTCCAAATGCACATCCATATCTTGGGTACAAAATCTAGACATGTACTACAAGATCAACCAGATGACCAAGATAAAATTCATGAGTTTCACTTCCCTACACTTGGAGGGTGAGGCACACAAGTGGTGGCATCATGGACTGGTGATGTTGGGACATAGGCACATCACCTCCTACATGGAGTTCACGGAGAAACTCATGGACAAGTTTGACAGGAGGGATCCAAAGATCCATTTCATGGATCTAGCCCAATTGAGACAAACTGGCACAACAAAGGCATTCATCATATAGTTTTAGTAGGTGGAAATGACAGTGACATATATATCCGAGCCCAGGATGATCATGTTATTCACAGAGGGGCTCACAGAACCCTTGAGAGGATGGGTGAAGGCATATAGGCCTCACACCTTGCAAGATGCCATCTTACACACTCAAGATTTGGCAGATTCAACACCAAAGAATAAACCCTTTTCCAAACCCTTCGTACCATAGAGGGACTGAGAGAGGAATCCATTCCAGAGAGAATGGAAGGGAATGGAGAAGCTAAATGATGAGATTAGGCAAGAGCTTAGGAGGAAGAATATTTGATTCACCTGCAAAGACCCTTGGGTCCCAGGCCACAGGTGCATAGGCAAGGGAGAGATTCATTATATTGAGGTGGCAGTAGACAATGTGGACAATGAGGAGGAGGAGCATGATAGTGGATCCACTAGCTCATAGGTGGAGCCAACACAGGTAGAGGAGAAACCTCCTCATAGACCATCGACACTTGTAAGGACCCACCCACCGGTAGTTCCACAGCCTCATGGGCAGGTTAACAGACAGAAACTAGAAAAGGGAGGAGTCATACTGACCCTTTCTAGTGTTCCCAGGTATGATACCCTATGGATCAGAGGGAATATTCAGGGACAACATGCAATCACCCTGATAGATGGTGGGGCCACCCACAACTTCATTGATGCTTCATTGGTATCGAGATGGGCACTTTGGACGAAGGAGTTTGAGGGTTTGTATGTTGCAGTAGCAGATGGCCATACAGTGGAGTGTCTATACAGAGTTCCATACTTGGAAATAAAGTTAGGAAACCACACCGTGAGAGACAAATTTTATGTGGTTGAACTATCTAACATAGATGTGGTATTGGGAGTCCAATGGTTGATCACATTGGGAAAAATCACCACCAACTACCAAACCTTGGATATGGGGTTCAATGACAATAACGTGAAGAGGGTTATTCTGAGAGGCATGCCAAAATGAGAACCGAAGATAGTTTCAACCAAAAGGACGAAGAGGATATTTAGACATGGGGAGGTAGCATATGCCGCATATTTCTTGATCACTACATGAAAGAATTTAGAGGGTCGATAAAAGTATCATACAAAGATCAAGAACTTGTTGGGATGACATCAACACATTTTTGGTTCAATTCCACCAGGGAGACCACCTGATAGGGGGTTTGAGCACACCATTGAGTTGGAGGAGGGGGGAAAACCTATGATCACACCACCTTACCATCCTAGGAGGTTCAAGGATGAGATAGAGAAAGAAATTAAGGAATTGCTAGTGATGGGACACATCAGAACTAGCAACAACCCATTCACTTTTTCAATTGTCTTAGTTCTGAAGAAGAATGGTACCATGAGGATGTGCATTGATTACCGAGCCTTGAACAAGAAAACCATAAAGAACCAATACCCTATCCCTCACATTGACGAGTTGATGAATGAAATGCATGGGGCAATTTTCTTCTCGAATATTGATCTATGCTCTGGGTATCATTAGATCAACATCCGAGAGAAGGACATAGAGAAGATGACATTTCAATGTCACTTTGGTCATTTTAAGTTTCTGGTTATGCCATTTGGGCTAACCAATGCATCGAATACATTTCAATGTTGCATGAACTACATATTTAGGGATCAATTGAGGAAATCAGTCTTGGTTTTCTTCAATGACATCTTGGTCTACAACAGGACATGGCAGGAGCATATGAGGCACTTGGATGAGGTATTGAGCATCATGGAGGTGCAATCACTATACGCCAAAGAGCCTAAGTGTGAGTTTGGTATGACAGAGCTACTTTATTTATGCCACATCATCAGTGCAAAGAGGGTACAAGTACACCAGGAGAAGATTAGGGATTCTGGATTGGCCAATGCCCAAGAATGTGACAAAGTTGAGGAGCTTCTTTGGGTTATGCAACTATTACAGGCGGGTTGTCAGGATTTTTTCTCAGCTTAGAGAACCACTAATGGATCTCACCAAGCATGGGGATTTCATATGGACTGATGAATCACATAAATCCTTTGATCACATGAAGGAATTCATGGGCACATGTTCAATGTTATCATTACTAGACTTCACTTTACGATTTGTACTAGAGTGTGATGCGTCTGACAAGGGTATCAGGGTAGTTTTGATGCAGGGAGGTCACCCCATTGTATTCTAGAGCTGGAATCTCAGTCAAACCAAGTGGTTGTACTCCATTTATGACAAGGAAATGCTAGAAATCATGCATTCCTTGACCAAATTCAGGCAATATTTGGTGGGCAACACATTCATGGTCAAAACATATCACAACAACTTAAAGTATTTTCTTGAGTAGAAGGATCTCGATGAGCGCCAACATAAATGGGTGAAAAATGTGAAGGCCTTCTACTTTGACATAGATTGTGTCAAAGGGAAGAAGAACATTGTGGCTGACGCACTATCTAGGAGACCCGTGGCATGTTATTTGATGGAGATTTCAACAGATTGGAAATCCCACTTGTTAGTTGAATATTCCAAGAACAAGTTCACTTGTGAGGTTCTAGATGGACAGATTCAAGATGAAAAGCACATGGTCATTGATGATGCCATATTATACAAGGATAGAGTCTACTTAGTATCAAATTCAGGGCTCAAGAAGAAGATCCTCACAACAATTCGTGATTCACCACTAGAAGGCCATCAGGGGTTTTTCAAAACCTATAGGAAGATTAGGGAGAGGTTCTCATGGAAGGGCCTCAAATAGGACGTTATGAAGTACATTAGTGAGTGTGTGACTTGTTAGCGGAACAATTCAGAGCATATGCTTCCAACAGGACTACTTCAGACACTTCCCATTTTGGAGCAGAAATGGTAGAGCATATCGATGGACTTCATCACATGCCTACCCGAGGTCTAGTGTAAGGATTGCATTTATGTAGTGGTAAAAAAATTGACCAAGTTTTCTCACTTCTATGCCATACCGATAGAGTACAACAAAGTCCAGGTATCTGAGTTATTCTTCAAAGAGGTCTTTAGATTTCATGGGTTGCCAAGGAACATCATCAGTGACATGGATAATCAATTTATTGGGACATTCTAGAGGGATTTATTTATATTGGTGGGGACAGAGTTGACACACAACAACAACTATCACCCTCAGACATATGGGAAGATAGATATCATCAACAAGTGGGTTGAAGGGTATTTGAGGAACTATGTGGGTGCACAACATATAACATGGATCAGGTGGCTACATTTAGGAGAGCATTGCTACAACACCAATTTCCACATGTCCATTGGTATGACACCCTTTTGATCATTGTACGAGCATGATTATCCCACTTTGGTAGACTTGGTTTTCAGGGAGAGAATATCTCTCAAGGCCAAGGATTGGATCAGAGAGAGTCAAGAGATTCTCAAATTTCTAAAAGAGAACCCGCAGACATTGCAGAATCGACATAAGATGAGTGCAGAAAGGCACATGATAGAGTGCAACTTTGGGGTTGGGGATTTGGTTTTCTTGAGACTCCAACCTTACAAACAATCATATATGAAGAAGAGTGGGGCCAAGAAGCTCAAGCCCAGATTCTATGGAACTTATAGGATCATTCATCGGGTAGGCGAGGTTGCTTATGAGATAGAGCTTCCAGAGGGGAGAAATATTCATAATCTGTTCCACATATATTGCCTCAAGAAGGGAATGGGACAATTCATCAGCATATCAAAGGAGCTTCCCCCATTAGATGAGGAGGGATAGTTGGAGTTGGTTTCAAAGGAGGTACCAGAGTTTTGAGAGCATAAACTTAGGAGGAGGGTCATAAAAGAGTGTTTGATCAGATGGAGAGGGATTCTAGTATAGGATTCTACTTGGAAGAGCGAGCATGTGTTGCAACACCCTGGATCAGTATTGCTTGAGGACAAGCAATTTCGGGAAGGGAGGAATGAAATTTCCCTTTCCAAATAAGAGCTCCAGAAAGGAGGCTTAGTGGTCCAAACAACCCCATTAGACTATAGTCAGGGCTAGGAAGGGGTAAAAAGGGTTACTAGAGGTCATTCCAACCAAGGGTGTTATAATTTGAAAGTGACATTGAGCTAAAAGTGGCTAAAAGCACTTTTAAGCTAACTTGAGCTAAAAATAGAACAAATGAGCTAAAATTAGAAGTCAACAATGAATTAGGGTTTTGGGAAGCTATAAAAGAAGGTTAAGTGACCTAATTCATTTTATGCAGATATTGACTTGTCATTGAGGAGAGAGGTGCATCTCAGGATATAGAGCTCTGTGGATTCCAGGAGGAACATACCAATGGTTGATTTCGGTGTTGAGAGAAACACCCTAGTCACCGAAGAGATCACACAGGTCTTCCATCAGTCTTTAGTAGTAGTTATACAGTTTCCAACAACAAGGGTGTACTTAGTTGGGGTGATGGCGTAACTTCTGAGGAGATATTGAGTCGAATTATCCCATCCAGGGAGAATCTAGAGATTCCCTTCTGACCTAGTTGAGAGGAAGGAAAGGCACATCATTTGCCTGATTTATCATTAGATTCCGATCAAGAAATCATATGGGGTGATTTTTCCATTCATTGAGGTTGTGACACTTAGGGAGGACATATTTGGGGTTCTCGAGTGATCATCTGATCAAATCCAGGGAATTTCTTCAGACCCATTTCACAGTAGGCTAGTGCAATCAATTTGAGATACATATCAGCTAATTTCGACAGTGGAATTACTAGGGCACAATTTTCCAGTAGCAAGAGGGGCACATTTCCCCAAGGGGATCCATCTGTGGTCCAAACATACTAGTAGAGGGTCGATCAGTCACCGGGGCTCAGAGGGACAACAAGGTGCATTGTTTGGGATAGTTTCCAGGTCAATCCGAGTGGTTTATCCACTGGGGAAAACTTTCCAGACTTGCAACAGTTGTTGTATGAGTTGTCGTAGCTTGCAACAGGTTCTACATCTCATCCATTGATCCCACAACATTCCTTCAATATCAGGTACTTTTGTTTTAGTTTACTTATTGTATTCTGGCTAAGATCCTTTTGTCATTGATCTAGCCGAGTGATTTATTTTATTCAGTCGCATTTGACATTTGTACTCCACAGATATATCATAATATAATCTTTGCAATCTTTAATCACCATTATTATTTGTATTCTCATTTATATGTTGTAAACAATTAATCAATACATACACATTAACATAGTTTCCTAAACTAGCCAAATCTGGGATATTACAGGTCTCTTTGCTTAATTTCTACTAGTACGTGTCTCAATAAAATTTCTCTTTCTCATTTTGACCATTGTTAAATGGTATTATTATCTTAAAAGAGTGAGCGTTTAATATATATAGACCTTTCATCGCTATTTCGTTTTTATATGGTGGTTGAAAGATGATTTTGGTTAATTTTAAAAAGGTATTTATAGTGATTTTAAAAATTGCACAACATCCACTGCCCTTACGATCATCTTGTAAACATATTTCTAATGATGAAAAACACAAAAGACCCGAAATATGGATTGTAATAGGGTGTTTGAAGGACCATTTGATTGGCAATTTTGAGGAATTGATGTTGCACGAAACTTACAAGATATGCACTTTCATAATAATGAGAATAGAGGACAAAAATAAATTGTAGACTAACATCATTGTTAGAAAACATCAATGTTTATGGTTTTGCAGTGTAAAAACTATTTTATCTCTCAAGTGAACCAAAACATGACTTTTCACTTGTAAGTCCTATTTTCTAGAGGTTAGATTGAGGCCATATTTTGAGAAATGCAAGTGTGAAATTGATGGTATCAAAGAAAAATATGCTTGAAATAAATGTAGTTAAGGGAACAAATCATACTTCATACTATTCTCCTTGGGCACACAAAGTTAAAAGAATATCAATTTGCAGAATAAAAAATAATGATATTCGATGCATGAAAGGAAATATATCATTATGAGAACATGAACCACTTAGTCCATGAAATCTCCATCACTATGTTGGAGAGGGAACCATGATAAATGACTTAGGACGAAAACCTTTTTTCATAAATGATTGTGTTGGAAAATGAATGGAATTGTTTTCTAGGTGATTCCAAGATCTCTTTCACATAATCCAATAGGATAATCCTTGGTGCATCTTAGTCCTATTCTAATATCGATTGCAGATAATATTTGTGCGACTATGATGAATGCTCTTCTTTCATAGATTCTAATTCGTCCAAAATAATATATAGTCTATCTAAAGTGAGAAAATCCCCATGTATAAAATATTGAAAGGCTTAAACTTCATCTAAAGTGTCATCACTTATGATAAAAGACAATAGAAGATGTTTTTTGAAAATGAATCTCCCAGTTCCAATATCATCCCTCTCTTCAAGTGCTGAGTTAGAAAAGTATCCCCAAATTCCCCTTAAAAATATTGCAGGAGCTATGTAGGGTATGCACAATGTGGGTTCGAGGACTATTCCGGTGAGGGACAGGGCATCCGAAGGTCATGGGACTTTATGGATCACTTCTCCCCTTCCTACAACCACTTAATTTGAAACTTTTTCATGAAAACAACATTATATTTCATATTTCAAAGAGAGAAATCAGAGTATACATCATCTTGTCTTTACAACACTTTCAAAGATAAAAGTTTATGCTACCACCTACAACGAAATTTCCAAGAGTTTTTTTAACTAATTATTACAATCTTCCTTAGGAATTTTTTGCCCCTACCTGTGCATTACTACACCAAAAAATCATAGCAAAATTTATTACATTTGACTAGAATGTTGGTTACAACATAAAACTATAATTTCTAAATATACTATTTTTTTTTGTCTTTCTTTAGGTTGAGTATCAGTATAAAATTTAAACATTTTCTAGAAGGTATTCTCGTTCCTTAATCTTATTTTGACAATATTCCTTCGTTCGAAATCTTGTTCATGATTGGGATCAACACTAGGTTGTTAATTTTATTTATCTCATTTGCCCAATATATGATTAGTTTTGAATCACTTAATCTGATACTTGTGAGCCTTGTTGAGCCTAATAACCATGATGACCTATGAGGAGGTGTTCTTGTCATTGAAATTTATTTTTTAAACTACAATCATAGAAATTATCTATGGTTTGTTTCTTCAAAACTAGTCATTTTCTTCCTAGTAATGCTTGGATTGGAGGACCAATGTGGTAGATAGGTGACAAATATCTACAATCAAATTGACTAGCTTGGGTTGCTTTATAACATATTGATGTAGTTTAAATGTGTTACAAATTGACCTTTTTCCAATTGCGCAAAATAATGAGAAGGGAAATTCACATTTTTACCTAAAATCCGGTAAGAATAATTTTGTATTGATGGGATTGCCACAAAACCGAGTTTCAATAGGAGTATTTTGAGAACGTGGATTTCATTTTTACATTAAGAGCAACAATTTCATTATCCAAAATTTGAAATTTGGTAAAGATTGTTAGCTAGATTCCAGTAATAGCAAACCAAAAAAAGACAATTTGTTTCCTTTCTAAGCTTAAATTGCATCAAGGTTACATAAGTTCACTTTCATTAAGTCGACAATAACATATAAATTAATTTTTTAAGTTTGAAATTCATAACCTTTATAACTTTATACCAGTGGAAAAAACCATCAATTTAATCACTTAACATAACTTTATGAGCTTGTCTTACATCCACCTTGTCTTCAATTGTTATGGGAAGAACAAAAAGTGGTTTAGTGGAATATTTATAAAATGAAGTTTACTATTGTTGAAGGTTTGATTAGATTTATTAAAAAACACCTTTATGCGACACATGTATATATAGTAATTGCTTTGCATTTTAGTTGTTTGTCGTGCGTGTTGGAATTTTTGGGAGGAGATTAGTGCATATGGGCTTGAATACATTCGTTGATATGTCATGTGGATAATTGGAGTTCTAGTTCTGTTGTTAATTGAAGTTCTAGGTTGGATTTGCATCCTACAACATGGTGGTGATGATGTATATTGTGTGGGAGTAATGCAATGTTTAATGCCTTCAATTAATTGTTGGTTGTGTTCACTAAATGTTGCCTTTACTGCTTGGGAGTGGGAATTTTCTTGCTTTCTATTGTGGTTTTGTTTTGTTTATTAGTGTTTGGTTTCTAATTTTGTCGTTGCTTAAGTTCAAATTCTCTATTTTGAGTTTGTCCGCAATGGAGGATTAATTGGAAACATGTATACTTTTGGTATATAGAGTGGAATTCAAGTTTCATTTTGTTCACTATTATTGAACTTCTGGTTTTTTTCTTGCTTGGGTTCGACTCCATTATTATGTGTTTGTCCTTTCTCTATAGAGATAAATATAAAATGCTCCGCATTTCAGTTCAACTTCTATGCATGTCGAATTTTTTTGGAAGGAAAGGTCAAACTATAGTCTTGGAAACTAGTGTATATGGGTTTGAATGGATTCGTTGACATATCATGTGGCTGATTAGAGTTCCACTTCTATTGTTAATTAAGTTCTTCTCCAATGTTCTAGGTTTGTTCACAACAAAGGATTTGTTGTTGTGGGGTTTTCTTGGTTGTTTTTGTTGCAACCATTCTTATGTGTAACATCCCGCTCTGGCGCACTGAGGACACTTATTCTTTGAGGACACTTGCTCGCAAGTGATCTGGACCCTTTTTGATGTTGGACCTTATATATTTGATTATAACGTGATTGACAGATGATATGATGTGTTACTATTCAGGTAGACGAGTGCTATTGACTCAGTTTATCGAGTGTGCAGGTTTGTGACCTTGAGGATGCGGAGGCATCGGTAGACCCCCTTGGACTCCGGACCGAGTCAGGGAGTGTGCTTTTGGGTTGATTTGTTT
>JZKD02S1869381.1:714946-727113 GCA_000966675.3 Picea glauca | reverse complement strand
AGTTACTGGAGTTAGGTCGTCTTAACGAAAGGGGACCTCACATTATGCAACATTTGTTGCATGAACTACATTGTTAGATTTACTTGTGGTGTTTTTTGGGGGTTTTTTTGTGGTGTTGCTTGAAACATATGGTTGGGTTTATGAATTCAAGGCTACCATGTTGAAATTTTTGGAGGGATTGTTGCCTTTGGTCCTAGAATTTTGGACTATGAGTGCCTATTGGGCTATAGCAGGGGACCTTTTAAGTTGCAGGTTTTCCAGGTACTCAATAAAACTTGTAGTTTATTTGGGAAAAAAAGTTGTTATTTTTCCTCGTGGTAAATGGGGTTGTTTTTTAGGATCACCAAGTTTTCATTTTTTGTTGCTTCGTCAATTCTAATTTTACAATGATCGATGTCAGCCTTGGATAAGCATTTGTTTTTCCAGAGAAAATAACCACCACAATTTTTTAGTCACCCTCAAGTAATAAAATATTGAGTGGTTTTGTTATTTTGATAGTTTATGTTAATGCAGTTCATTCTGTATGGTTTTCTATTGGAATATCATTGTTTGTGGAGGAAAAATCTCGTGTATTTTCATTTGTGCCTTGGATTACCCATCAACTTTCATACCTACCAGAATTGATTCTAAAGGCTGTGTCAAAATTCAATTTCAACTCTCATTTTTCTGGTGGTTTCTAGGGTGGTTTGACCTACATAGTAAGACACTCCACTTTATTATTCTTACTACATTCTAATAATTTATGATGTTGAAACAAGGTTGTTTAGGGTGCAATATGTAGTATTTATAGTTTATCTTTTAGGGAAATGTAACATTTCCCTATAGTCTTATGGTTTGAGTTGGCATTTCTATATTGTATATTTTTGGTTATATGAGATGTTGATCCATACTATCTATCAATTCTGACAACTGGAAAATGTACTATCATTGATTTTCGCTACTACATTTGTACATAGTGTATCTACATTATACATATTTTTGCGATATATGGGCAAAGAGTATAGTAATAGTAATTTTATGGTCACTACAAGCATCAGACAATTAGATATCTTGTAATGCACCATAAATTTTTGTTAGTGGGCATTCAATAAATATTTCAAGGAATTTTTCAATTTATTGGGTCAATATTTGAGATTGGAATTGTAATCACAAAATAGTGTCATGTGGTTTTCCTTATACACTGGAATTAATCTTGTGCTTCACTCAATTATAGTGTTTTGAGGTAACATAAAATGATTTTTTCATATAGGTATTGGGTATGTTGAGATGGTGTTTGTGAATCTCTTTTCGTCATCAATCTTAGAATAATATTAGAATCAAGTTTTGGAGTACTAAAATCTTAACATAAATGAGGGTTTACATGTCTATTGACTTAGCAAACATGGTTTAATTGTAAATAAGGACTGAGTTTCTTTGTTTTTCTTTCTGTTTGTTACATAGAATGTTGATATTTGGAACACAATTGTCTATTGAGGAAGGATATTTTGTTTTCTATTAGAACATTGATTGTAATGATTTCTAGTGAGGCCATTGGAGCGTTGATTATGTTTATTTGGTTTGTATCCAAGGTTATGCTCGCTAGCACCATTGTGATTTAGGGTATGGTTGGCTTGAATTATATGTTGAGAGTTTTCCTAGTATTGTACATGGAGTCTACTCTCTTGTTTTACCTGCTATAATTCTAAGAAAGCAATTAATGAATTTGTTCTGATTGTTTGGTTGTAAGAACAAAATATATCCATATCTATAAAATGTTCTTGAATGTCCAAAATCATAATTTTTATGTTTTTGTTGTTGTTGTTGGCGCTTCATTAAATGCAATGTGTTGGTACATGAAATTAATGTCCAAGAAGGCATATGAAAACTTATTTCCTAAAACATTTGAATTTTATTAATTATGTTACAATTTGTAATAATCCTTAATGTTGATTTTTTCCCCTTGGTTATATAATTTTTATTATATTTTTTGCACTTTGTATTCATTTTCTTTACGTTGCAATTTGTTTTACAGGTACTTTTGGTGCATGCTTAGATTGATGCATTTTTATTTGCATTGTAGTCCATGCATATGTTTTTTAAGTACATGTTGTCCTTGTAGTCCATTTTGTTTTACCCAAGATGAAGATTTTTTCATTATATATAAATAAAACAAGTTGTGCAAATGCATCAATGATTATAAAATTCCTCCATGAGGTCTTCAACACCACATAGTTTTATATGGCTAGTTTAATACAAAAAAGGGCCCACTGTCCTATCATTCCAGGTATTTTTGCTAGTGTATTGTCGAATAAATTGTCCTAATATGCATACAATACAATAATACATCCATATTGGTTATCCTTTGGCATTGCTTTGGTCTTTCACGTCCTCTACAATTTGTTGGTTGACTCCATATTCTATTTCCATAAGAACTTGATGTCCAATTTCTACCTCTCCCTCATCTCCTTGCATCGAGCTTCATGTGCCATTTTCGGTTGAAGTCAATGACACATTTTCCACATGTTGAGTTATGAAAAGAGCCCTCATTCTACTACATTATGCCTCAATAGATTCTAGATGATTGTTGAAATTGAGAAGAATACTAGATACATTTCCAAAATGAGAATTGCTTACCTACTCCATCTCATGAAATTTCGTAGTGAAAACCCGAATATCGCTACTCTTCCCTTGTCCGATATCCTCATGTCACCATAGAATGAGCTTAATTTACCTTGCATCTTCGTCTGCCATTTCTTCCCCCCTATTGTCCAAGACATAAAGAGGAAATTCACTTCCATAGTAGTAAACAGATCCAGACTCCTACCACACACTGACCACTAGACTTCCCACACTCCTCATGACACTTGTGAAAAGACACAAAAAGATGTCAAATAGAGATGAAGGACCCATTTCCCTTTGCTACCATTACAATAATCTTGGACCATCTTGGGGTTTCTTCCTTAAGTGCAGATAGATTGAAAAGAGTCTCCCTCCACTAGACCTCAGAGACAAATCCACTCACACTTATCTAGACTCTGATACACTAACCTTGACTCCCACCGCGAGAAATCCCAAATCCTCCCCCATAGGTTTATCATCCACCACGACCATGGTTGTGAGTACATGTTGACAAGCTCACATGTATCTGTCGAACCTCCATGCTCTTAAATATATAGGTGCCCATATGATTCACCATACCTAATGTCCAATGGTCGTACATCTATCCATGTTGAAATGACTGATCATTAAATAATCAAGGGAGGGGGAGAGTGGAGAGCTCCCCATTTTTCACCAATTGCCCGTATTGCATTGATGTTGTGAGCTTAGCCCAAGCATTAGATTCTACATTCAAGGTCCTCCAAATGTGATAAATGGAGATGTGATCAAATTTTTGAGCAACAAATTTGATTCAATTCACCATATTTTTAATTGATGCCCTCTAGATTCGAGTTGAATTTTATAGCTCGAATGATGAGAATAAAATCTCTAAAAACCAACATAGTTTTAATTCCTCACATTTTGGCTAAGAGTTGTCCACAATAAAAAGAATAAGCCTCTTCCAAATTGTTAGTGCCTTGCCCAAGACCCCAAGTATAATGATCCATCTCATTCCCCCTGGGATAAAAAATACTCCCACTCACTCCTGTCGCCCTAGTGTTCTTATAGTCCATTATAAGAAATTTTATTTCTTTCTATTGTTGCATGTGTCAAAAACCAACAAAATATAGTTGCAAAGAGACAAGAAAGAAGTTTAATATGATACATTGAAGGATAATGTAAAAATGACTAAATGTGTTATTGCTTGGTGCTACTATTCTGAACAAAATCTAGGTATAGAGCATTGAATTATTTTTTATTTTTATAAATACCCTTACCATTCCATGTGATTGAAACTTTTTTCTGATAAGCTAATAGACACGTTTTCAATAAAAAGGTTTTGTTGTTTATTTTCTCCCATTTGGGTCGCTTTTTGGGCATATTGTCAATGTTTCATCGAAACCTGCACATGAGATCTAGCTAAAGCAAGTACAAATAAAGATTATCAAGAAAGGATGAGAGATTCAATATGGAAGAATGATAAAATATATTCACACTACTCCAATGAGTTGATTAATGATCGAATGATTGATGATACAATGAATGAGTGGAATACACTCATATATAGGACATAACGTTCCATAATTAAGAAAATAAATCAAGTAGTTAGCTTTCCTTAGGAATGCATGCATGCATAATAATGATGATCTAAATAAAAAGTCTAAAATAGAACTAGTCGGTTAACTCACACTGAATTGTTGGGTATGTGTTATATTCTTTGCATGACTAGGTTTAGAGTTTTCTACGTTGCACTGAGTGCGCATGGGGGGTTTGAGGGGGGGAGGCTAGCCCCCCCCCTTTAGGGGTTGCAGGGGTTGGGGAGCAGTGCCCCCGAGATGTTTTTTGCCTCTGGAAACATGTCATATTTTTGCCTCATTTTTCGTGTCACCTTGATTTTCGTGTCCATTGTTGGACAACTTTTTGGCACATGGTTTTTGTCTGTGGTTTTGTATTTCCGGTTAAGGAATTAGGGTTTTTGACTAATCCAGGTCATCGGGTTAGGGTTTTGGATGCTACTAGAACCTATATGTATATTGTATTGCAAACAATGTACCACTATGAATGAATATAGAATATGCTGGTTTTCCCATTTTGGGTTTCCAATGGAAAAATCTCTGTGTAATGTGTGTATTTTCCATTGTATATTTTATGTTCTTTTATTGAAAATCTGTTTGCAGTAAAATATTTTACAAGGTTAAAATCTACATGAACTAGTGTGTCGAAAATAGTAATTTCTCCAACAAACCCCTGAACATCACCATGGAGTAAAAATGAGTCCCGGCTACTAGGCCATATTAAGTATTCATGTACAATGCAACGAATGAACACTGAATAAAATGAGGAAAGAGGGAAAGCCACGTGGGAATAAAACCTCCCCTCAAAAGACAATGCATCAAAAGAAGAAAAGACAACTACTAGGAAAAGACAGTTTCACCCCAAGACGATCCCGCAGAGTCTGAAACTTATGCTCACTGAAATTATTCATGAAGATGTAGAAATAATTATGGATATGATGAAGTCCTTTGGAAACCTGTCTACCCTTGTACCTCTTGATCTTGTCGACCCATATGCACCTGAAAATATTCCTTTCTGGTGGAAGTGGAGCCAAATCCCAATTTTGATTATCTAGGAGTGAGTCATATTCCGTCTGCATGGTTGCTTGCCATAATGGATTTCCCATGGCCTTATTGTAGGTCTACGAATCAGTATATTGAACCATATAGAAATTCATGGGCATCGCAGGTTCAGAAGCTGAAAGTACATGAGAAGGCTGCTCATGTTGAGATCAAGTCCTCCTCGAATCCAATGGATCCCCTGTAAGAACACCTACTACCTGAAGTGTGAATTGTGCCCTCTTGGGAATTTGCTGAAGCTTTGACACTGGCTCCTTATCTGGCTATACTACCTGCTCTTTTCCTTGTATAGAATATGGGTGTATGGAATCATCTTTGATGTCTGGAACTTAAGGAAGAAAAAAAGTATATGCATGTTGCACTGGAGGTGCATGTAAATTACTCTCCTTACATGTAAGTAGTAAAGAGGAGTCATCATAAACAAACTTCATGAATTTATACAACCTTGATTTGTGATCCACCTCACCAATTGAAATAATGGAATTACCATGCATATTAAGTACACAAACTGAATCTGATGTAAATTCAACCTTTTTACTTTTCTGAGTGATCTGATAAGCTGAGAGAAGATCATAGAAAGATTTGGAACATGTAAAAAATTCTCAAAACTTCCATTAGAGAGTTTCACTCTCCCTTCTCCTACTACTACTACCGGAGTATCATCCCCCATGAGAATATGGGGTCTAGAGCATGAAATCAAAGAAGTGAAAACTTCCTCTTTCATAATCTTCTTAGGAGCATGATCTTCTTCCTTATGCTTCTTGACTCCTTCTGGAATGAAGTTTCCAAGGTTGTTTTGCTGAAGTACATGTGCAATAAGATCGATTTGCTTCTTCATGAATGTGGATTCTCCATGATTTGGTTTATTGCAGTAAGTGCACTACTTTCCCTTATTCTTCTTCTTCTTCTTGGAATATGAAGATTCTTTGGAACCCGAAGAATTGTTGAAGGGTTTGGAATATCCCTCCTTTTCGTTCCGTTTCTCCTTTCAGTTATGTTTGGATGATCCTTTTCCATCATGCATGGTGAGTGCATGTACTTTGGGATACTTGATTAAGCCCATCTGAATGAGTTTATCCTGCTCATGTGTGAGAGAATGTATGAATTGATCCATGGTAGGCATCTTCCAATTTGTTCCCATGAGATATCTGCCAAAATAGAAAGTGGAGACATATACAACATATTTTGGTCCTAGCCTAGCCAATATTGTTAGAATAAGTTGTTCTACTTGTGTAGACTTATCAATACCACAATATGCCAAGTTCAATATCAAATATTTAAACTTGGTAAAGAAATCCTGCAAATTATCAAAAATTTTAGGATCCAGGGTATTCAACTCTACCTCAAGCATATGACCTCTCATCTTTTCTTGCTTTCCAAAGAGACTTTCCAAGGTGGTCTAGATCATGTTTGGAGTCTTTCATGAAACAACATGAAACCATAAATCAATTGAAATCAATTCAAAAAGAAGTGATGTGGCCTCATCCTTTCGGTTCACCCATCTGATCTTCTCAATTCCTGATGTAGTTTCTGTTTCTATCCCCATCATCAAATTGTACAATCCTTTCCTTTTGAGTTGGAATTTATCATTGGGATTTTAATCAAAATAATTGTATGGTGTGAGGATTACCACCAAGTTTAATGAATGAATAATTGGTGTCATATCCATATCTCCCATTATTTATGAGAACCCCTAAGACTTTACTCTCAATCAACAAGTGAAACAATTGAGAAATCACTACAGAAAGGGCACATCAAATGGAAAATTCATATCAGTTTCAAGAGGCGATCTTCTGAATTCCTTTTTGAGTAAACAATGAGGAATTTCTCCAAATAGTTGAAAACCCACTTACAAAATGGGTCGGTTTACTTATCTCACAGGTCATTTCCTTAGAAAGTTAATATTTTGATAGAAATCACTGCAAAAATGGGAAACTTTAAGAAGTGGTCCCTCCTTTCCTTAAGAGACAGAGTGAACATACCCTAATTTTATCCCTTTGCTAGTGTGTTGGGATGGACCCCGGTCACACTCTGCTAGGGAGAAGGTGAGACCCTTTCAAAATGGATGCTACTATGTCTTTTACACGAATTTTTCTTTCCAAATCTATGATTTTCCTTATTCTCTGGCTTGCTCCAAGTAGCATAGCTTTGATACCATGTCAATGTTTCATTGAAACCTGTATAGGAGATCTAGCTAAAGCAAGTACAAGCAAATCTTATCAAGAAAGGATGAGAGATTCAATATCGAAGAATGAGAAAATATATTCACACTACTCCAATGAGCTAATCAATGATTGATTGATTGATGATACAATTAATGAGTGGAATACACTCATATATAGGACATAACATTCCATAATTAAGAAAAACAATTAAGAAATTAGATTTCCTTAGGAATGCATGCATGCATAATAGAGATGATCTAAATAGAAAGTGTAAAATAGTACTAGTGAGTTAACTCCCACTGAACTAGTGTGTCGAAAATAGTAATTTCTCCAACACACATTACAATGGCAATCTTCGTAGTTTTCATTATGATTGAATTTTCATATACATGCCTTGTAAAAAGATAAAAAAGCAATATAACATGACGAATCAAAGGACGATATGCTAATATTACTTGTTAGACTTTATGGTTGTCTATCGCTTCTATATATTTATTGTACAAAGGACTAAGTGTCCTAGTGCTTGGCGCCACTATTTTGATCAAAATCTATGTGTAAGGAATTGAAATGTTTTTAATTTTTTTAAATTCCCTCGTTTATATGATGTTTGGATACATTGTTCCATCTACACTTATGACTCTATAGGACTAGAATCTATTTCTAATTAGTTAATAAATTAGTTTTCAATGTGAAGTCTTTGTTGTTGATTTCCTCCCATTTTGTGTTACCTTGTAGGAATATTTCAATGAAAACCTTAGAAATTTTCCTTGTGATTGAGATGAAGCTTGTCTCTTGTAGAGTTCATTTCAATGAGAAATACTCATCCATATTATGGTTCTTTTAATAAACACTTTTAACATAGTTACAAATGGGTTTGGAAGTTTTTTGTTTTTCCATCGGGAAAGAACATTTAGGTTTATTGATTTTAGTTTTGGATTGATGATACAATGACTATAATAACTTGTTGCATTTTTACAGAACTTGCATTTTTCTCCTATCTAATTTGTTCAATTGATGATAGATACTTTGTAATCCAACCTATTTTTCTAGATGGTTGTAGTGTCTCACTGCATGTTTATAATTTGTTATTGAACTAATTTTTTTTCTAGGATGTTCTCCTTCCTAGTGGGTCAGAATTTGGGTAGTTGTTTGAGGTATATGCATTTATAGGGTTTACTAGGAAGCCTTCCATTTATTTTCCTTTAAGATACGATTCCGATAACACTTGGACATAATGTTTCTTAGTGAGCTCACAATTGTTCTTTCGGTTAAAGATTAGCTTGTATCTCAATAGTGAAAAACAATAATTGCAATATGCTTGGTTTTACTTGTTTAACAAATGATATGATTTTTCTTGTAGTTGTAGCTTATTCCCTTTGGTTTTTAATCAATTGTAAATTTGAATGATTGGATTGTTTTGTGTGGATGCAAAAAACTGTTAATTTTGGTTGAGATGGTATTAGGTCTTTTTCTGGCTATATGGTTTGTTTTTTCATGGAGACAATATAGTGTCCTTATTAAGGATCCTAGATTTGAAGCATTGATTAATGTGTTGTGGGGTTGATTCATTGTGTACTCCTTGATTTATTTGTTGGGATTTATATTTGACTACTTTTAGGAATTCTGTCACAATTTTTAACAATCCTTGAAGTTGATTTTTTCTCTTCAATGTATATATTTTATTAAATTATTTTGCACTTTATGTGCATTCTCTTTATGTTGAAATATATTTTTTGAGTACTTTTGGGGCGTGTTTAGAATGTTTCATTTTCATGTGCATTGTAATCCATGCATATTTTTCTTAAATTAAATGTTGACCATGTAGTCCATTATAGGCCATTGCATTTCATTGTATTGTTGCTTGACTCCAAAACCAAAGTAGTTTAAAATGATACATTGAAGGGAAATGTGCAAAGAACTAAGTTTTTTATTTCCTGGTGATGTTGCTATGAACAAAATCTAGGTATAGGGAATTCAAACGTTTTTGCATTATTATAAATACCCTTATGATTCCATATGATTGAACTTGATTTCTAATAAGTTAATAAATGAGTTTTATACATAAAAGTTTTTGCTAATGCCACAATAAGAATTCATTATTAGTTTATTTGTTATATTAGTAGGTCATATAGAACCTTTCATTATAATTGTACCCTTTGTCTCATACATATATATACTAAAGAGATCTAGTCTTAGGATCATCATATATTGTCTTGTGAAATGGAGATATTATAAAAGGAAGTTTCCCCCTTGAAGTGGACTATATTCATTGACTTTTTATAATTTTCAAGGCACCTGGTTCATAACATTTGGTATCAAGAGCATATATCCTAGGGTTTTGTTGTTTCAAGCGAGTCAACTTGGAATTTTCTCTATAACTTTATTTTCTATGATGCTTCAGATGTATGATAAGAAATTCATGTTATATTTCTTTATACTTTACGAGATAATATATCCCATGGAAGATGGGGTTTTTTACTCATCTTGAAATCCGTTTTAAATGAGTTATCTTGGAATTTTCTATATAACTTTTTTTATTGGGAAGTTTCAGATAATGAAAGTTTTTGGAGACCAAGGAGAAATGTCATAGTATAGGTGGTAAAAAGTTTAGTTTCTGGTTCGCTATACTTTCATAGAAATAATCCATGGAAGACAAGGATTGTGACTAATCCCGAAAGGAATTATCTTTGCATTTTTGCTGTAACTTTTTTTTTAGTGAAGTTCCGAACTCTGAAATTTTCAGAATCTTGAGTTGACACACTGAAGTACATGTGGTGATTTTTTTAGATTTTGAATCATTATAGTTTATGATATATTTTTTGTGGAATTTAAGGTTTTTGCACAAGTTATTTTATGGTGATTTTAAGAGTTTTTTCTGTGGTTAGAAAGCTCATTTAAAAAAATTTAGAGATGTGTTTCGATGTCTTTAAATAACACAAGATCTGTCATTAAATGGGTAAAAATGTGGTTGGGAAATAATACATTTAGGAAATACACATGTTTTCACATGCTTGGAAACCACTGCAATCCCTTTCGATACCCTTTCTATTAGTACCACATTAGATTGTACATGTAGACGAAATATCACTTCCACGTATTTTTGGGTCTTTAGGAATCTCCCAAGGTATACCTTAAAATATCCTTAGATAAAAATTCGATCATCTTGTTGCTATAGTACAACAAGAACAACACTCGGGTAGACCACTCTCTAGTACATGGGTAGTCGGGTAGTATGCCTAAGGGTATGGTTGAGCCTCCTAGTTAGCATCTTGAGATATTGGGAAAAGTACTATTTTCCGACCCCACATGTCTATTAGAGAGATATAACACCTAAAACTCGTCCTCAAGACCCTGTAACCTTTTCTAGTGAGCTCACTCCTGAATGATAACCATAATTTGTGATAAAGAGGAAAAAACAAATTATTTTTTCACGTGTCTCCAAAGGGTGCTCCAAAATTTTATTCACCAAATAAATGGCCAAAGAACTCAACCATTAATGAAGAAGAAAAGGAAGAGAGTTTTCACCAAATGGGACAATTGGAAAATAAGATGAATGAAAATAGTGCACAGATGGAAAAGAAGATGAATGAAAATAATGCACACATGGAAAATAAGATGGATGAGAATAAGGTTCAAATGGAAAATAAGATGGATGAAAATAGGTATCAAATAGAAAACAAGATGGATAAAAAGATGGAAGAATTATAAAATTCCATGTCAACTATCATGCAAAACCTAGAGGGGAGGCCTTCTAAAAGTGACATTGCAACCAAAGAGACTCATGAAAATAAAGGTAGTATTCATGTTGAACAACCTTCAAATAATAAGGATTTTTCAGGTGGATTTAACTCTAACAATGGAGATAATTATGGATGGGTTCCTAAGGGTGTCAACCTTCCCAATGTTTAATTAAAGAAGTTTTATGGAACAAAGGTCTTTACCTGGGTTAACCAAATAGAGAAATATTTTGAACTACATCCTATTATGGATGATAACTAGAGAATTCACATAGGAACTTTGAACTTGAGATAAAACCATATCAATTGTATCAATGGGAAGTTAAAAAGAATCCCCATTCATATGATCATTATACTTGAGGTTTATCTATAGGAGACTCAGAATAACAATATGGGAAATTTTGTGAATAAGACTACTTCAATCAATTTTCCTTTTGTTCATTGTATGTAGCTTGGGGGGTTGGGAGGAATGGTTTTTACCCTCCCCACCAAGGTTCACTTCCTTGTAAGTGACATGTGATTCCCTTAAATGTGTAATGACCCCTTCGTTAAAACATAAATGTAAGTGTGTACGATAGTGATTTTGTTTTTTTGAAACCATAGTTAAGACAAGTGATATGCGACAATATCATACATCATTTTTTTACACATTCTATACTCAACTATTTCTTTGCACATTAATATTGATACCACATCATTTTTATTCATAGAATAATCACAACACATAAATATAACAAAATATGTCTACCCTCCCAACCTACCCTGCAAGGTTATGACCTCCCAGACACATAATGAACGCTCAAGTCTAGGATTCATCCGATTGATTTTGACCATTTAAGGTCTCAGGAATGGAGACCATTCTGATGAACAAGGAGGTATCTAATTCCCATAACTCCAATATTTATTTATTTTCAAGGCTAGAATCAACAACTATAATTAACCATAATTTTTCAGGCACAAAAGAATATTTAACTACACTTATTTAATCATTTAGGAAAAACTCAAATGCAATGGAGTAAGAACATAATATATATATATATATATATATATATATA
>JZKD02S1869381.1:698505-714870 GCA_000966675.3 Picea glauca | reverse complement strand
AAATTATCATATGGACACTCTAACACTACCACTATCCTTAACAATATCCATATCATTTAACACATAGACTATTATGTGGATTGCATAATCCTAACACTAGCCATAACAATACATATATCGTTTACATATAGTCTATTTTATGGGTACCATAACAACGTATGACTTTAGTATAGTGCAACGAACATATCCCATAACATTGTTAGCAACCCTACCCGACTGGAAACATAAATCAACAATAAAGGGGTTCAAAACCGTTTTAATTGTGGCTAACAGGTCGGGTCATGTAGGCATTTAATCCTGGCCTGGTCCATGAATGGGGAGACCTGTTTCGTACCCTCCAGACTTGACACTTAGGTGATACTTCCCAATGTGGGATCGCCACCTCCCTTGACTTCACATGGCAAAGACATAGGGTGTACCAACTTCTATCACTCCTCTCGTGAGGTCTTCGATGTAACATTTGTCGATTGTTTTCCCCCTTTGGTCCTGTAACATGAGTTTTTTCTCTGTGTTTGAAACACAACCGATGGGTTCGGTGAGGTTAGAATCTGGTGCGCGATGGAAAAAGGGTAATGCATACTCGAGGTTCTCTACACGCCAAGTAAGTAAACGATTTTGTTGTTTATGACCTCTGTGAGAATTATTCTGTGATGTAATCTCTATTTTATGAAAATGTAATTAGTTAGCAGAACTCATGTTTCCTTTCTCTGTTTGAGGGTTGATGATTATGCCCGTATGGATTTTCTACCCATGATTTCCACTGTGTTTATGGTTTCGGGTTTGGAGAGTTATTTCCTTTCCCTCTTGGTTGACTGTTAGGCTTCTAACCTATACTCATCATGGTCCTTTCCTAGTCTAACTGTGGCCCGAAATGTTTTAATTTTAGACCCTCTGCATTTTTCATTTTATTCGTCATTGTAATATTGTTATTCTTACCCTCTGGGATTCATCCATAGATACCAAGACTTGCTACCCTACTTTCCATTATTCAGACTTGTCTGTTGTTGACACTTCGTAAGAAATGCACTATGTATAATATAAGGCAATACTAGACCTCTGTGGGAAATTCATATTTACCTTATCTGTATATAAAATAACAATGTTAACCCTCTATGGGAATTCGTAATTTACTCTCTATGTATATCAATAGCGGTATTAACCCTCTGTGGGGATTCGTAATTTACACTCTATGTACATAAATAGTAACCCTCTGTGGGAATTCATAGTCTATGCTCCATGTATATAAATAGTAACCCTCTGTGGGAATTCATAGTCTATGCTCTGTGTATATAAATAGTAACCCTCTGTGGGAATTCATACTCTACACTATGTGTATATAAATAGTAACCCTCTATGGGAATTCGTAGTCTACGCTCTATGTACATAAATAGAAGTATTAATTCCTCTGTGGGAAATTTGTGTTTACCTACTATGTATATAAATAACAACGTAATTCTCTTGAACACAACGCTTGCTTGTACCCTCTGGTTGTAAAAAACATTCTCTGTCGGGAAGGATTGTGGATTATCCCGCGACCACTTGATATCTCGTCTGATAGAACTAAATCGTTTATGAAAAGGGTTCGAGCACGTTTTTGCACTATCAGGCTTCAAACTATGTATTGGGTCCTTACTGTAAGGTTATTTAAATTATGTGGTTCATTGTGAACAAAACACAGGTTGCATCCTATGCACCTCTTATGGATGTTTATTGATTTAATGTGAATATACATAGGGTTCATAGAAACATAAATGTGTGCTTCCTGTTTGATTAAGCTATGTACATTCTATTTCGATGCAAGTTATTTACTGTTGCCTCTCTCTGTTTTATAAGTGGAAAATTCTATGCAAGTATATATGTAATTAATGATGGGACACTTGTCTATTTTGCGAGGGTACCCATCAATCAATTTTGGGTCCACTCCTACTCCTCCTAAATCATGGACAGATTGTCACACAAGAACAAAAGGCGATCTGATTCTTCGTCAGACTCAAGCTAAGTATTGTCCTTGACTTATTCTTATTGTTTGATCTCCATAGAATTAAAATGTTATCACAATTTACTAAACCCCCTATTACTTCCTTTGTAGGTTGTGCAAGTTGGTGAAGTCAGATGAAGGAATAATTTTACTCGGAAGGTATTCGAGTTCCATGTCCTTGCGCGCATTAACTTCAGTTATAACCAAATTATGTGTAGACTTTCTTAGAGTTCATTTTAAAAAAAACAAGGGGTTTTTGAGTCTTTGGTCTATGGTACTCCAACTGTAATATTTGAACCATGATCGATTAAATACAAAGGTTGTTTTTGTAAAATACTTTGAACAATGTTCATTTGAATATGACAACTACTTTTGCAATACACTTGTAGTCTACTAAATCACTATCTTTATGTGGTGATAGATAATATAAATAATATATATGGATTGTTATTCTTTTACCTATTCTTTACATGTTATCAGCTTGGTAAACACACCATCTAAGTTTATTCCTTATTGCACCATTTCTCTATAGTGATTGTTATGTACAAATTTGAATAACAATGCAAAATTATATATATAATCCAATGGTTTTGTTTATATATATATATATATATCAAACAACCAATATTTATAGTATTATTTAACTATGATAAGCCATAGGAAAACATGATCATACAGTCCCTTAAGAATTGATATCATTCATGTATACACAATCAATCATATTCCTAACAAATGATAATCATAAATATAAAATTGACAAAGAATACAAGCTGAGATACATATCTGAAACCTGATGTTGGAATACAAATGGAACAACCATGTTCCACCCAACCATAGAACAAAACAACCAAGTTCACTTGCTTTGTTCACCCCCTAGCCTGACCATGAGTCCATAAGGGAAAACTGAATGATCCTCCTTAGCTACAGTCACCATCCACAGATCATAAAATTCCTTTGCATCACACTAATAGTGCTCATAACATAAAATAGTTTCTTTCCCCCCCAACATACTAAGCAACATCCTGCCTCCTCCATATGTTGTTTTTATATGCATCCTTGTGCTTAGGTATTTCCTTCCCTCCTTGGGAAATTTATAGCTTTACAAATCCCTGATTTTTAGGGTCTGCTAGTGATCAAATTCCACATTTTCAACTTGTAAAAATTAGCCATGAGGTAACTCAAACTTGTTCCCCACTCATGGAGTCATGGTCAACTATTTTTAACTTGGTTGTTCCATTTGTCTTCCAACATTTAATTTATTAAAAGTTTGTATTTCGCATATGTAAAAATAAAAAAGGTTAGTTGGGAAAGTCAAATGTTTTCCCAACAGTCATCAAATAATTAATTACAACAATGAAAATTCCAAAATCAGATTTGCCATAAATGGAAAATAATTTCCAAATCTGAATTTTCAAAAAATGGAAATTTATTTCGAAGTTCACTTAGAATTTAATATTCTAATATTTAAGGATATTACACCCATAATATGGATGCCATACCCCACATGTGGGAGACTATTGAATATGAAGTACATTTCCTTTCGAGACATCTTGACATCACTTGATGATGAGATTACACTCTCCTTGCACTTGGATGTGGCCTTTGGAGGCCTATGATGTCACCTTCTATCACTGGATGCAATCACCATTTGGGTTGGGATTTGATGGATAACGTGGTTCTAGAGGTGGTTTGACTTGAGAAGACTCATGCCATGGCACATTTGCACACAAGATCATGACACATAGCCTTTGGAGGCCCAACATTCGACTCCTTGAGGCTGAACGTTACATTATTGGGCCCTACGTCACCCTTCTAGGGTATGAAGCCACCCTTTTAGGGTTTTATTTTATGCATATTTCATTTTTTCATATTAGAGAGGAAAATGAAGGGGGTCAACCCTCTTCTAATTTGTTGTTGACAATTTTATGTGGACAAATTGGTTAAGATGGCCTCATATAAATAAAGGACCATCTCATTTCATTTTATCATTAATAATCACTCACCATTTGTGAGAGTAAGTCTGAAAGTTTCGCCCTCTTTTGGCTATCTAAATCTTCTACTTAATGCACTTTTCTTTGAGGATAATTTTGTGGATGCTTTTGTTGATTTTGAAGAAGAATTTTCTGCAATTAGGGTTTTGTCTTATGGTATCTTGGCTAAAGTAAGTTGATTTTCTGCAATTTATCTTTATGATGTTATGTTACATGGTGAATATTGCTTCTTTATGCTAGATGAATTGCTTGGTAAAACCCTAAGAGAGGAGAATAAGTGCTTCCACCTCTCACAAGGTTATTCTTGTTGAAAATTGGTGAAATCTTCTTGCTAGGGTTAGCATCATAAAGCCCTAAAGTGATAACACTTTAGGATTTTATCCCTATACACTTGATTTCTTGACCTAGTTGAAGTATTAAGAAGGGAGAAAAGGTTGATAGATCCCAAAAGTTCCTGCACTTTATCAATCCTTCTCTTTAAGGTTTAAACCCTAAGGCCCTAATGTGTTAGCACTATAATATCCCTAATTCCATAGATCAGAATATGTTCCTAAACTGCCTATTATTTGTTGTCGGAACTTATACACTTTAGGTTTTTGGATGCATTTAGTAATCTAGTTTTAACATGCATGGTGATTTTTCATGTGGAACGATTGTTTAACAATATATAATCAAGCATGCAAATAGATAAAGAACACATGACAACTACAATCTATGTATTATGAAATAAGACTGAATACAATGTCGCATGCAGCTAAGTGAAATAAATTTCTCGACTGGATTAGAGACAAAAGGATCTTAGCCGGAATAAAATAATCAAACTGAAACAATGATACCCAGAAATAGAAGAATGTTGTTGGATCAATGGATGAGTTGTAGCATTTGTTTCATGCTACGACAACTCATACAACAATTGCTGCAAGACTGGAAGGTTTTCCCTGGTGGATAAACTCCTCAGATATGCCTGGAATCTATCTCAAATAATGTGTGATGACCTCATACACACTCTTGGTGTCTGTCCAACTGAAGATCAACCCTATTATAATCTGTACGAACCCCAGATGGATCCCCCTGGGGGATTGCACCCCAACTGCTGCCAATAAATGCACCCTAGAGATTCCACTGTCAAAATATGGTTGTAATAATCTCAATTTGAGTGTCCCCGGAGGGAGGGTTTCCCTGGATCAGGTCCGGTGAACTCTATGGAACCCTGTGTGTGTCTCCTCAAGAGTTGCACCCTCACTGGAAAAATGGTGCACCCCAAATTATTTCTCCATCGGAATATGATGATAAAAAAGTCAANTGCACCCTCACTGGAAAATGGTGCACCCCAAATTATTTCTCCATCGGAATATGATGATAAAAAAGTCAATAGATGCACCCTTCCTTCCTCTCAATTGGGTTGGAAGGGAATCCCTGGATTCTCCATGGTTGGGACAAGTTGAATCTTTAAGTCTCCTTAGAAGTTGCACCCTCACCCTGAATAAGTGCACCCATGTTGCTGCAACCTGTGTAACTTGTTCTAAATATTGATGGAAGATCTGTATGATCTCCCCGGTGACTTGGGTGTGTCTCTCAACATCGAAATAAACCTCTGGTTGTATTCCTCCTAGAACCACAAAGTCATTGATTCACCTGAATCCGTGAAGTCGCTTTAGAGATCCCTCTCAAATCATAAAATATTCATAATGAGGAATTAAGTCGCTTTTCTCCTCATACACCTTTCCAAAACCCTAATTCTCCATTGAATTCTAAATTTATCTCCCTCACTTATGCACCCTTCTATTTTTATCTCAAAACCACTTAAGGTTCTTTTACCCACTTTTCACTTAATGTCACTTTCAAATTATAATATTCTCTAGTAAAGTAACATCAAGTGACCTTGTTTTTCCCCCGAATCTCCCTGACCATAGTCTAACGGGGATTTTTAGACTACTAAGCCCTCCTCTCTACGATCCAATATTTGGCTTTAGGATCCCAACTATCTCTGAAAACCAAGTCAATCAAAGTGGGAGCATCATACCCATATAATGCTTGGAAGGGGGTCATGTTGATGGACATATCAAAGGTGGTGTTGTAACAATGCTCTCCTAGATGTAGCCACCTCACCCATGCTCTCTGCTATCCATTCACATAGTTCCTCAAGTAAACCTCAACCCACTTGTTGACTATCTCTTTCTGTCCATCAGTATGAGGTTGGTAACTAGTGTTGGGTGTCAACTCTTTCCCCACCAATATGAATAAATCCCTCCACTGACGATGTTTTGTGGCAACCAATGAAGCTTGAAAACCTCTCTGAAAAATAGCTCAACCACCTTTACTACACTATAATGTGTCGGAATGGCATAGAAATGTGCAAACTTGGTCAATCTGTCGACCACCACATAGATACAGTCCTTACCCTAAACCTTGTGTAGGCCTGTAATGAAGTCCATGGAGATGCTTTCCCATTTTTTTTTTTTGGAATGGGAAGTGGATGAAGTAACCCTAATGGAAGAGTATGCTTTGAATTTTTTTGATAACAAGTCACACACTCACTGATACATCTCATCACATCCTTTTTGAGACCCTTCTAAGAGAATCTCTCTCAGAATTTCCTGTAGGTTTTGAAAAACCTTTAATGGCCTGCTAGTGGCGAGTCATGTACTGCAGGCAAAATATTCTTCTTGATATCTGATCCTGGCACTAAATAGACTTAGTCTTTGTAAAATATGACATCATCAATGAATTTGTACATGTATTCCTGTACCTGCCGATCCAAAATATCACACGCGAACTTGTTCTTGGAATATTCCACTAACAAGTGGGATTTCCAATCTACTAAAATCTCCATAAGGGATCAAGATTTTGGTCTCCTAGATAATGCATCTGCCGCAATGTTCTTCTTACCCGTAACAAACTCTATGTCAAAATCAAAGGCATGGACCTTTATCATCCACTTCTTCTAACGTTCACTAAGATCCTTCTGCTCAAGGAAATACTTCAAGCTGTTATGGTCTGTCTTGACCACAAATTTGCTGCCCACCAAGTATTGTTTGAATTTGGTCAAGGCTTGCATGATTGCAATAATTTCTTGTCATAGATCGTACAACCTCTCAGGCCGACTGAGATTCCTACTCTCAAACACAATGGGGTGTCCCCCCTGCATCAACACTACTTCGATCCCCTCTCATGATGCATCACACTCCTGTACAAATGGTAGTGTGAAGTCCGAAAATGATAACACTGGGCATATGCCCATGACTTCCTTCATGTGATCAAATGCCTTATGTGACTCGTTAGTCCATATGAAGGCCCCCTATCTGGTGAGATCGGTGAGTGGTTCCCCTAAATGTGAAAAACCTCTCACAAAACTCCTATAATAGTTGCATAGCCCAAAGAAACTATGTCACGTTCTTGGGCGTTGGCCAATCAAAAATGGCCCTAATATTCTTCTGGTGCACCTGTACCCCTTGTGCACTGATAATGTGGCCCAAATATAGAACCAATTTCATTCCAAACTCACACTTTGACTCCTTATCATATAGTGATTGTGACCCCATGATGCTAAGTATCTCATCCAAGTGCCTCAGGTGCTCATGCCATGTCTTATTGTAGACCAAGATGTCGCGGAAGGGTACCAATTCTGATTTCCTCAAGTGATACCTGAAAATATGGTTCATGCAAGACTGAAATGTAGTTGGTGCATTGGTTATCCTAAATGGCATAACCAAAAACTCAAAATGACCAAAGTGGCATCAAAATGTCGTATTCTCTATGTCCTTCTCTCAAATGTGGATATGATGATATCTAGAATGTAGATCAATCTTAGAGAAGAAAAATTCCCCATGTAGTTTGTCCATCAAATCATCAATGTGTGGGATAGGATACCATTTTTTGATGGTTTTCTTGTTCAAAACCCGGTATTATATGCATATCCTCATGGTACCATCCTTCTTCAGGATTAAGACAACTGAAGAAGCGAATGGACTATTGTTGGTTATAATGTGTCCCATCACTAGAAATTCCTTGATTTATTTATTTATCTTATCCTTGAACCTCCAAGGATGAATATAGGGTGTCGTAATAATGGTTTTATCACCCTCCTCCAACTCAATGGTGTGCTCAAACCCCCTATCAGGTGGTCTCCTTGGAGTAATTGGACAAAAAACCTATTGATGTCTCCACAACAAAGTCTCGATCTTTGTCTGATATTGCTGCTAACCATATGAATCCCTCTATGTGGTGATTAAGCAATCTGCTACATAAGCTACCTCCCCATTCCTGAAGATCCTCTCCATCCTCTTGGCCGAAATTATCTTGGGTTCTCTTGTCGACATACCCCTTAGCACAATCCTCTTCCCCTCACTATATATGAACCCCATATCAAGGGTTTGGTATTTGGCAGTGATATTTCCCAAGGTGATCAATCCCTAGACTCCCAAAACCACATTTGTGTCAGATAGGTCAACTACATAAAATGTCTCTCTCACGATGTAGTTACCTAGATTTACCTCTAAGTCCGAGACTCTATCTATACACTCCACTGTGTGGCCATTTTCTACTGCAACATAAAGCCCCTCAAACTCCTTTGTTGAAGTCCTTGCCTAGATATCAATGAAGCATCATTGATGTTGTGGGTGACCCCTCCATATATCAAGGAAATTGCTCATTGTCCCTGAATATTCCCTCCGATCCAGAGCGTGTCATACCTGGGAATACCAGAAAGGGTCACTATGAATCCTCCCTTTATTGGTGCATGTTTTTTATCCTTCTCATGAGGCTGTGGTACTATCGGTGGTTGGGCCCCTACCGATGTCGATGGTCTTTGTGGAGGCTTCTCCTCCACATGTGATGGATACTCCTCTAAGCTAGTCGATCCACCGTCATGTTCCCTCACATCACTATCCACATTGTTTACTGCCACCTCAATATAATGGATCTCTCCCTTTCCCATGCACCTGTGGTCGGGGAGCCAAGGATTCTTGGAGGTGCATAAAATATTCTTCCTCATAATCTCTCACCTCATCTCATCATCCAACTTCTCCTTTCCCTTCCATTCTCTCTAGAATGGCTTCCTATCTCTGTCCTTATATGGCACACAAGGTTTGTCTAAAATTTTTGTTCTTATCACTCAGTCTGCTAGATCTCTAATGCGTAGGATGACATCCTGTAATGTGTGAGTCATGTAGGCCTTTACCCATCCTCTCAAGGGTTCTGTGAGTCCCTCTATGAAAAACATGACCAACCAGGGCTCTAAAATATCTGTCATCGCTACAGATACCCTCTAGAACTCTGTGATGAATGCCTATGGTCTGCCATTCTACCTCAATTAAGCTAAGTCCTTGAAGTGGATATTTGGATCCCTATGGACAAAATTTTCCATGATCCTTTCTGTGAACACCCTGTAAGAAGTGATGTGACTATGACCCAATGTCACCAGTCCATGATGCCACCACTCATGTGCCTCACCCTGCAAATACAGGGTAGCGAAATTGATGGCCTCAATCTCTGTCATCTGGTTGAGCTTGTAGTACGTTTCCATTTGTTGTGACCAAGCTATGACAATGCATTTGGATAACCCATCTAAGGAAGGTATAGTGAGTTTACCAACTTTTCGGATGAAGTCTATGTTATGCCCCTACTGCTGCTGCTACTATCCTCCTCTTTGAGTATCTCTGGGATGGTTCCTAAGCCTGAGTCCACGATACTTGACTAGAGTCATGTCCTGATGTAAATATAGTCCCAATGCTGCATACTTTGTCCTATACTCAGTAATATCCTCTACTTGTGTGGGTTTCCTCTTTGTTATATGTTGTTGTGTTGCTGCTAGGGGTTCCCTCTGGAAGTTGGGGAATAATGGCCTGGGAATCCTACTCAAAGAAGTATATGTGTGAGTAGGTGAATGGGGTTTGTTTCCTACCCCTGAGTTCCCCTATGTTGTATGCATGGATTGTGTGCCCGACATGCTCCCTATATTCAACCTATCATCCATTTGGGCCAAGGACTGAGTCACGACCTTCTCATTGATCACTAGATTGCTAATCACATGCATGACATTTGCATCTGGGTCCATGGGTGCTTTTCCACTGTCTACTTTCCTCTCGTTCTTGTATCCCATCATCCTCGCTTCCTCATGCTCTGCCCTTCTCTTTACTTCCCTATGCATCTCTTCCTCTTCCTCTGAATTTGGAGGAAAGGGGGGATAATTTGTCCTAGGTCTCTTCTCCATGTTTATGTTGTAAGTGACATGTTTTTCACCTACGTGCTAACAACCCTCTAGGTCCTCTATTGAACTCATCGAATTTAGTCATAGGTTGGCAGGACTAAAGCTCTAATACCACTGTAATATCCTTAATTCCGCAGATCAAAATATGTGCCTCAATTGCCTATTATTTGTTTTAAGAACTGATACACTTTGGGTTTCTGGATGCATTTAGTAATTCAGTTTTAACATGTGGTGATTTTTCACGTGGAACAATTTTTTAACAATATATAGTTAGACATGCAAATAGATAAAGAACACAAGACAATTGTAATCTATGTGTTATGAAATAATACTGAATAAAATACTACATGTGGCTAAGTAAAATAAATCTCTCAGCTAGATTAGAGACAAAAGGATCTTATCTGGAATACAATAAGAAAACTGAAGCAATGACACCCGAAAATAAAAGAATGTCACTAGATCAATGGATGAGCTGTAGGATCTGTTGCATGCTATGAAAACTCATATGACAATTGCTGCAATACTGGAAAGTTCACCATGGTGGATAAAATCCTCAGATATGCCTGGAATCTATCTCAAACAATGCGCCCTAACCTCATACACACTCTCGGTGTTTTTCTGATTGAATATCGACCCTCTGTTGATATGTACGGACCCAAGATGGATTCCCCTGGGGGTTGCACCCCAATTGCTACGAGTAATTGTTCCCTATAGATTCCATAATCAAAATTTGGCTGTAATAGTCTCAAATTGAGCGCCCTAGGCTCCTCTATAATGGGTCGAGAGGGTTTCCCTGACTCAGGTCCTGTGAACTCTCTAGAACCCTGTGAGTGTCTCCTCAAGAGTTGTGCCCTCACTGGACAAATGTTGCACTCTGGATGATTTATTCATCGGAATCTAATGATAAACCAATCAATAGATGATCCATCCCTTCCTCTCAACTAGGTCAGAAGGGAATACCTATATTCTCCATGGATGGGACAAGTCGAATCTCTAAGTCTCCTCAGAAGTTGTTCCCTCACCCTAAATAAGTGCACCCTTGATGCTGCAACCTGTGTAACTATTGATAAATATTGATGGAAAGATCTGCATGATCTCCCTAGTGACTATGGTGTGTCTCTCAACACTGATATCAACCTCTAGGTGTATTCCTCCTGGAATCCACAAAGTCATTGATTCGTCTGAACTTGTGAAGTCACCTCAGAGCTCACTCTCAAATCATAAAATATTCATAATGAGGAATCAATTTTCTCTTCTCCTCATATACCTTTCCAAAACCCTAATTCTCCATTGAATTCTAAATTTAACTCCCTCACTTATGTGCCCTTCTATTTTTAGCTCAAAATCACTTAAGGTGCTTTTACCTACTTTTCACTTAATGTCACTTTCAAATTATAATATTCTCTAGTAAAGTAACATCAAGTGACCCTATTTTTCCCTTGAATCTCCCTGGATATAATATAATGGGGATGTTTAGACTACTAAGCCCTCCTCTTTAGAGATCCTACTCGTAAAGGGACATTACAATCACCTTAGAATATAAGCCCTACCTCTTAGTCTTTTCTAGTTCAATATTCAAACATTGTTGTATTTTTGTTTTAAAGACTCCATAACCCTCAAAGACATTGATTTTACATCTCTCTTGTGGTGAAATTGATCAACAAATACTCTCTTTTAATTCTCTCAAGATTTCTACTAACTTTGCTAACACTAACACTCACTAATTTTCTAGTAAACTTGTTGTTGTTGCAAAAGTTTTCTACAACCATCTGAATACACTCTTATTTATTCCATCACTCTTGGAAAGGTGGCTTAACATGCTCATAAATTTCATATAACAGTTGGATATTACTCTAGCGGAGGTGTGTTAAGTTTACATTTTCAATTGTTGCATTCTCATCTTTAATTATTGTTGCTATTATAAATCCTTTATCGATGTTGTAATACCGTTCACTGCTCCAAATTTATAACAACCATAACAAATTTCATTGTTTAGTGTCTTCAAGGAGTATATATTGCATGCTTGGACTTGGAAATAATCATATATTTTCTACAAAGTGTTCTTGTTCCAGACAGTTACTCAAACAACTTCATACTCCTATTTCCTTGACCTAGACTTTTATTTAGGTGATAAAGAGAGGGGGAAAATGGCTTGGTTACAATAATTTCTACGTTGATCCCTTGAGGTCACTAGGGAAGCTTCCCCTATGGTGGACCTCCTCCATCACTAAAACAAGGCAATTTATCACTGAGGTGACAGTGGTAGGATTTTTCATAGTTACGCAAATTTGGGGGACTTGTGTTGGAATTTGCACAAGTACAAATCCTATGATAAGAGATACAAAGGATACTTGAGAATGCAAGTCCATATTTGAATCCATAACCATCACCTTTCAAAACCTAAGATCTCCTTCTACTAGTAACACTTGGGGTAGACAGGGTTTAACCTCTTATCTTCACCTCTATCAATTAACGTAATGAAGAACACATTACCAGAGGAAACACAAAGGAAATAGAGATAGGTATCCTCACTTCCTTCTCAAATAAATTTTATGTTGTGAGGAAAACTATGGAATGTTGAAAATATATCAATCTGGATGAACTTTGTTTGAAATTCACATATGACCAACATAGGTCGTCATCTTGTGAACACTTTAATTAGGCAGGATAACAGACCTTTTTTAACACTTTGGTTCAATATGAAAACTGAAACTTGTGTACACCATATTTATAATTCATTGTTGGGAAATCAACATCTTCAAGACCATGAGACAACTAACTTTTCCTACATAAATTCAGAAACCATTTTCTGTATTATACAAAGATTTCAAAGTACTAAGAGCTATATATCAAATGAAAAATCATGCTTACAATTTGAAATTTATTTACAGAGTAAAGAGTTATAATCTCTTTGTCTGCAACCTTTACAACAATCTTTACAATTTGTGATAAAAACAAAGCTTAGTTTTCCAGGCAAAAATACTTTGATTTACAACAATAATTCATACAATGAGAGCTTTGTTCTCAACAACCAACTTTCTTATTTCTTAAATGGTTTTCAAACACAATGAATATTTTTGTTGTGGGATAGCAAAAAAATGGGAAAGTTAAGAGTTATAATCTCTTTGTCTGCAACATTTACAATTTGTAATAAAACCACAACTTTGTTTTCAAAAAATAGAGACTTTGATTTACAACAATAAGTCATACAATGAGAGCTTTGTTCTCAACAACCTATTTTCTTATTACTTAAATGATTGTCAAACACAATGAATATTTTTTGTTGTCTATTGGCAAACAAAAGGGAACATGACAGAGACATTTTTCATAGAGGAGGATTTCTGTTGCAACTGTTTCTCAACCCCTCACATCATCTTCTTTGTATTCCTTCCCCCCAAAATTGCAAGAATATTGATGACTCAATTATTGGGAGATGCATGTATTTTACCATCTCTTAAGAATTGAATACAATAATTCGTGAACAAATTTGAAATAACATAATGGTACTTTCACTCAAAAATTCCCTATCAAACATTATTCAATCATACAATAGAAACTCAAAATCATATTGGGGAGAAAATGTACTAAGATTCAATGTGGAAACTCCTCATTCTGACTTTCCACTTTGAATGTTTTGAATTTTACCCACCACAATATCCCTCTTTGCTTGTTCAACTTCTAGAGTGTTCTCTAGAAATAATGAAATAATTAGTGCAATTATTGGTGGTGGTGAGGAGAATATGGTGTTTATGAAGTCATTAAACTGCAACTAAAATATGACAAATTAAAGTAGGCACAAAACTCATATCAAGTTATTATATCCTACCATGAAAATCAAAACATTGCATGCTTCATAATTCTTTTTGAACTTACCCACAATGCAATTGTGTGGGTAGGGCCCACTTTATAAGTAGAATAAAAAACACTTAACTATTATGGAATAAATAGGCCAATAAATAAGGAAACTCCCAATATTAACATGTTTCACATTGAATTCACGTTAGTGAATTGAACGATGGAAACACCAACACCAATTGAAAAAAATAACAACAAATAGGAACACTCATAAACCCACAAACCTAAACTTCCAAATATATTTTATTTTATTCAGATTGATTGAAACCACTTGCCAACCAATGAAAATAACACACAATATGATGCAACAAATATGGGAAATGGTATTGATGCAAAAAGGGATCCCAATTTTCCTAAATATCAATAAATACAAAAATACATTAATATGAAGAACTATGAACAGATTATAAACACTTCTCTCGAACAAGTAAATACATTTTTCTCAAATCAAGTTGTTATCCCCATTTTGTGGATAACTAAGAAGATCATATCTCGAGGCCCTCGGGTTGTATATATGGAGTGCCGAGAGACTACATGACCAACAATAACCTTTTGCATAGATGGAAAACCCACTCACCACCACATATTGTCATAGTTTTGTAGATGTCATCCACCACACCAGCTCGCTTCTAAAAGGTAGTGGGACTTACTCGATGAAGTGCAAGTCAATATTATGGTGAACATCATTTCAATATTTAATCTATTTGATTATGTTGTATCTTAGATTTCTCTAGAATTCATGATATATGCTTGGACATTATGCCTTTTTCCCTGCTTCACCTTGGTGGTTGACATTGTGCCCTAGTAAGTGGTTTTCCTTGGGGATGGGTTTGTTACTGGGAAATTAATTAATGAGCCAACATACCATTCTCAACCATACTTACGACTTTTCATCATTGTTCCCCTCCATTTCCTCATCTCTTGGGATTTTATGCTGTATTGACCCAAGAAGGGGTTGTCCCTCATTCTATGGGAAGAAGGGGCTAAAGGCCCAGAGGGGTTGATGTTGGGTAAAATATAAAAGCATTGTATAAACCTTCCATATGCTTTACCCAGGGATCACCCAAGAAAGAAATGAAACACTTATCTTTTAATAAAGGGGACCCACAATATAATAAAGAATGTTTAAAAGGTTAGTTGAAGGATAGGAGGTCTCATCACCAGCCAGCCTATCACGTCCATGAATATCTATGGTATGAAATTACCACCATATGGTCACCAAACTAGGGTAATGGCTCTCAATTGCATGGCTGAGAGAAAGGGGGTCTCGTCACGAGTCAACCCTCTCATTTCCATTAGGTGTTTGTGGGTGACATTGCCATCATCTGGTCACCACGCTAGGGCAGTGACCTTCAATCTCTCCTTGTGCTATATTGAAATAAAATAAATAAAGAAAGATAAAATGCAATTGATGGGATTGGAAAAAGTGAATTGTGGATGAAGGTACCACACACCCTCTACAAAGGCACCCATCAATGAGACACTATGACCCCTTATATGTCATGAGCCCTATGCTCATTGAGTATTGACTTCAACCACTTCATCCACTTTACATGGTGTTATCACCCTATAAGTTATAGGATCAACTGGTGACTGGAATATTATCTATCTCTGGTGTTTTTGTTGACAAATGATTTTTCATTCTACAAATAATTTGAAAAAGAAAAGAAAAGAAAAAAGAAAAGAAAAGAAAAAGAAAAGAAAAAAGAAAAGAAAAGAAAAAGAAAAAGAAAAGAAAAGAAAAAAGAAAAGAAAAGAAAAGAGGGCATAAAAGAATTCAATAAAATCCCCATGCAATAATAGTAACTTGGTTCATACCTTTCAAGCATGGCCAAGTTCTTTTTAAATTGATGTTGATAGGATTAGTGAATGAGTTTAGCTAAACAATTTAATCTTAGCCAAAGTGTCTAGGTTAGATTAGTGAATAAATCTGGCCAGACTGTCTAATCTTGGTCAGATAGCCCCAGGGTAGAGTAAATTCTTAACCCAATAGTTTAATCTGGGTTAATTGTCATAGGAAGCTAGGGTAGAACATAGGCTAGTCGCTTTATTGATTCTTTTTAATAAAACCAGTTTGATGATGAATGTTGCACCATGATTTGGATCCCTAAAATGTTGTTCGACTAACCCCTTGGTGGTGTTGACATGAAAGGACTTGGAGAAAACCCATGAAAAATCACTTATCCTAAGATTCCTCAGCGCATGTATTTTCCGTGCCCTCACATATGCTTCGTTCATATATCAAGGGTCCAGATGATCGCGCTCAGATCAACGGTGGATAGGTCTTTCCGGACCCCCCCGATCGTTCTATATTTAACTGAGGGGGGGGGGGG
>JZKD02S1869381.1:661982-687974 GCA_000966675.3 Picea glauca | reverse complement strand
TGGGGAAATCAGACTTTGCATAGATTTTCGAAATCTGAATAAGGTCTCCCTGAAGGATAATTACCCCTTGCCAAAAATGGACCACATCCTTCAAAGGGTAGTTAGATCCAGTCGAATATCTTTGCTAGACGGTTTCTCGGGTTACAATCAGGTACTCGTCGACCTAGATGACCAAGACAAAACCACTTTCACTACACCATGGGGCACTTTCATGTATGTGAAAATTCCTTTTGGTTTGATGAACACTGGAGCCACTTTCCAGAGAGCGATGGACATCGCCTTTGTGGAAGAATCGGGTAAGTTTATTTTCGTTTATTTGGATGACGTAACTATGTTTTCCCAGTTTGATGACGAGCACCTGAGGCATCTCAGACGAGTCTTCGAGAAATGCAGGAGGTTTGGGATTTCTTTAAATCCTAAGAAAATCCTTTTCGGACTAGAGGAAGGCAAACTGCTAGGACACATCATATCCAAGGACATAATCAAAATAGACCCCAGCAGAATCGAGGCCATACAAAAATTAGAACACCCAAGAAACATTAAAGAATTACAGTCTTTTATCGGAAGAATAAACTTTCTACGGAGATTCATTCCCAATCCAGCAGAGCTCCTTAGAAACATTACAAATATGTTAAAAAAGGATGTAAAAATAAAATGGGACACTGAGTCCAGACAGTCTTTCGAACAAGTCAAACGAACACTCACAAAAGCCCCTATCTTTATCAGTCCTGATTTTACCAAGGATTTCTATCTTTTTTCTTTCGCTTCCAAACATACTATAGCAATGGTATTAATACAAAAGAACAACGGAGGGTATGAACAACCCATATCTTTCTTTAGTAAAGCGTTAAGAGACGCTGCTCTGAATTACAAGATAATGGAGAAACAATCTTTTGCCTTGGTAAAAGCTATAAAAGATTTTAGGGTCTACATTCTCCATTCCCACACCATTGCGTATGTTCCAAATGCGGTAGTAAAAGACATTTTGACCCAGGACAATCCGGATGGAAGAAGAGGAAAATGGATTGTTGTTATTTTAGAATGTGACATAGAGATTAAGTCTATGAAACTAATCAAAGGTCAAGGCCTATCTAAATTAATGGCTGAATCTAATTTCCATGCTCTTGACATTAATTTTTTAGCTGCAGCAGATGAATAGGGAAATATGGCGACTCCAAGTGTGAGAGAGGTGTTTGTCAACTCTCCCTGGTACGCAGACTTTATATTCATTTTGCAAAATTTACAAGCTCCCCTTGGTTTGACTAAGAATAAAGCTAGATTTTTGAAGTTGAAAGCCTTAAAATTCTGTATTCTAGAAGGCAATCTGTATTGGAAATATCCTGGAGCTATTCTTTTAAATTGTTTATTGAAAGATGAAGCTGACAAAGTGTTACAAGAATTTCATGCAAGAGAATGTGGTGGCCATCTGAATTGGAAGGTCACAGCCAACAAAATCCTCAGAGCCGGTTTCTATTGGCCCACCCTCTTCGCTGATGTACATCGTACAGTGACTGCATGTCATCAATGTCAGTTGTTTGAAGGCAAAAGGAAACTCCTTCCTCTTCCCCTGAAACCGATCTCAGTTGAAGCCCCTTTCCAGTAATGGAGATTGGACTTCATTGGAGAAATACACCCTCCTTCTTCAGGCCAACACAGGTGGATTCTCACTGCCACTGATTATTTTACCAAATGGATCGAAGCAGTACCAAGCAGGCAAGCCACTGACTCTGTTATTATCAATTTTTTTGAAAATAATATCTTGTCTCGCTTTGGATGTCCTAGAAAGATTATAACCGATAATGCAGTTGCTTTTCGGTCAAAGAAACTCATAGATTTCTGCAACAAGTATCACATTGGTTTGGGCCATTCCACAGCTTACTACCCTCAGGGGAATGGGCTGGCGAAATCTTCAATCAAAACCTTGGTGAACATTATCAAGAAGATGTTGCAGGAAAACAAGAAATCGTGGCATAACAAGTTGGTGTTCTCATTGTGGGCTGACAGACTGACAACCAAAAGGTCAATCGGTATGTCACCATACCAGCTGGTCTATGGCACAAAAGCAGTTTTCCCCACTTATTTAGGAGTCCCTGTCATGAAGTTGCTTCAAGATGTACAAGCCGAGCCAAATGACTCACAGAGAAGGATCAACCAGATGATCCACTTGGAGCAGTCTAGGGAAGAAGTTTTCAACAAGACTCAGGTAGTCCAAGAAAGCATCAAGAAGATTTTTGACAAAAGAACCAAGGAAGATGATTTTGAGCTAGGAGATTTGGTGCTGAGATGGGACGCCAGAAATGAAGACAAGGGAAAGCATGGAAAATTTGACAGTCTATGGAGAGGACCATACATGATCCAAGCATTCAGGGGAAACAACGCTTTCTTGCTAAACAACGCTGATGGGACAGATCTGCCAAGAGGACCTGTAAATGGTAGAATGCTGAAACATTATGTACCGTCCCAGTATAGACTCGAGTTTTCACTTTCCATTGTACATACCATTTTTATTTTTCGCCTGCATTTTCTGAGTGAATAACATTAGTCAGTTGGTTGAAGCCCGAAGAGAAGGCCCTAAGCCGCTAACCTCTGTTCTTCCAATTTTTGAGAATAAAACCAATCAATCAACGAAGGCTACTAGGAAGAAATTTTCAGAATGACAGGAACCAGGATTATTGGCACTTCACATGGAAAGTACCATCCCCAGGTGGAGCCGCTGTTATCACCCTATAAGTTATAGGATCAACTGGTGACTGGAATATTATCTATGTCTGGTGTTTTTGTTGACAAATGATTTTTCATTCTGCAACTAATTTGAAAAAGAAAAGAAAAGAAAAAAGAAAAGAAAAGAAAAAGAAAAGAAAAAAGAAAAGAAAAGAAAAAGAAAAAGAAAAGAAAAGAAAAAGAAAAGAAAAAAGAAAAGAAAAGAAAAAGAAAAGAAAAAAGAAAAAGAAAAGAAAAGAGGGCATAAACGAATTCAATAAAATCCCCATGCAATAATAATAGCTTGGTCCATACCTTTCAAGCATGGCCAAGTTCTTTTTAAATTGATGTTGATAGGATTAGTGAATGAGTTTGGCTAAACAGTTTAATCTTAGCCAAAGTGTCTAGGTTAGATTAGTGAATAAATCTGGCCAGACTGTCTAATCTTGGTCAGATAGCACCAGGGTAGAGTAAATTCTTAACCCAACAGTTTAATTTGGGTTAACTGTCATAGGAAGCTAGGGTAGAACATAGGCTAGTCACTTTATTTCTTCTTTTTAATAAAACCTGTTTGATGATCAATGTTGCACCATGATTTGGATCCCTAAAATGTTGTTCGACTAACCCCTTGGTGGTGTTGACATGAAAGGCCTTGGTGAAAACCCATGAAAAAGCACTTATCCTAAGTTTCCTCAGCGCATGTATTTTCCACGCCCTCATGTATGCTTTGTTCATATATCAAGGGTCCAGATGATCACGCTCAGATCAACGGTGGACAGGTCTTTCCGGACCCCCTCGACCGTTCTATCTTTAACTTGGGGGGGGGTCCGGAATCGTTGATAAGAACCGTGCGCATCTAGACGACTCAGGATAAAGCGTGCAGATATATGGTCAACATTGGATTCCGGACCCCCCCGTCCATTCTGCCTTTAATGGAGGGGGGGGGGGTTCGAAATGTGTGATAAACAACGCGCATAGATCTACGGCTCAGAAGCAAGTGCGCAGATCAATGGCCCAAGATGATTTCTGCCCCCCCCCCAACTGTTCTTCTTTTAATTGAGGGGGGGGGGGTCCAGAATGGTATCCTTCCTCTGGCAGGCCCCTTTCTATACGTGGAAAATATCTAATGGCCCCGAGTCCCATCATCTCCTACTGTCTGACATACCATCATCACCTCTGGATGTCACCATCCACCTTCCCCAAAATAGTCATGTCCCATAACTGCCGTCAGTCCTCCCCCCCCCATTCGCTCGTGGAAAGCCCCCTCACCATGACCTTTACCCCAATTGGTATCCGCCATGTCACTCATCCGTATCCTTCAGTCACCGTCACCTGCCATATCACACTCTAGGTGATCCTTTGGCCATTTATTACTGGAGGACCTATCCGTTAACTAGTTGACTTGTCTCCCGCGCCCAACAGACACCCATTTTCCCAAAACTACCATTTTCCTTCCTACTTTCACCATTTTCCCACTCATCACACTAGAGAGAATTACTCCATTTTCGCCTCCGTTATAGTCAGTTGCCCCCACCAATAGCCACCCCCGCTAACATTGTTTTTCTTGCAGGTATCGTTGTAGTAATCGCGCCAAAGTCCAAACAAGAAGAAGGGGAGGAGAATCCATTTCTCCCGCCTCCTGTTGACCTTGACAGGATCCCACTGGTTGACAAGGACCACTTAATCGCAGATACGAAGTGCGATTTTGATTTCGCAGATCTTCAGTCGTGGCTCAGGGAAGTTTTTCTGGACCAGAGTGATGAAATCGGACTCTGGGAGTCCAACTTACCCCTTTACCTCTTCCCTCACATTCACGCTTTTCCAGAGTTCTCCCTCAAGTGCCAAGCCCACTACATTCCAGAACAAAGAGTCGTCATCTCCTCGTCCGGGGAGATCATTTTCGTCATCACGCCCGAATCCATCGACCAAATGATCCAAATCCCCCCAGCCAATTCTGCATCACCCTTCAACCTGGAAATTCTTACAGAATTATACCAGAAAATGACCTTCCCCCAAAGGGCTCAAATATTTGACATTTTCCTTCCCCCATCCGCTCAATTTCCCTCCACAAATCCTCCTTATCCTTCTTCTATGTTCTCGACTAAAGGAAACCATATCATCTCATCCCTTTCTGCTTTTTTAGGATACTATTCAGATCAGTGGGTAGATGAACCCATTCTGGGATTTTTATCCATCTTCTCTACTGATGAAAATCCCACCACCGAGTTTGACTTCAGCACATTCCCAGCGAACAATATTCACGAACAGTTTGTGAATTTCGCCATGGAGGGCATGTTCCGATACTCATCCATACTAACATACTTGTTCGTCTTCTTCCAAGCGAACATATTTTTTTTTTCCATGCAGAAGATGGATGGAGATGGCAGACCCCAGGCAGTGACAGCATGGACCTCCTTGCTCAAGCAAAACTCCACTGAGTTCAGTTTCAAGGAGTTCATTGATCAATTCTACCACCCTATGGTAAGTATGCTTGGGGCAGCCCCGAGCCTCAGATAAATGATGAAGTTTAGAGGATCCTGCATCTCTTGGATAACACAAAGACAGGGGATTGGTATTTGTACCAAGATTACACTGAGATCAGAGTATACGGGTGCGAGTTGGCACCGTATAAGCTTCCCAAGTACCTGCCTGTCATAATTTTTTCTTTGGAATATATAAGGCAGATAATAAATTCCGATGATATCCATTTTTTGTCACTGAAGAAAAAGCAGCAGCTCAAGATCAAAGGGCAGATTGGCTCCTTCATCTGCAACAGTCGTGGTGCTAGGGAAGAAGCAGACAGGCTGCTGAAGGAGATGAAGTTCTTCATGATTTTCCCATGGAATTAAGATCCATGTGGGATCATCTCCGGAATGAGGGTGAAGAACAAGAACATCCCATATGTTCATGAATTGAGGCCTGAAATTGAGAAATTTGTGAACCAGACAGTATGGGAGCCTAACACATTGGTCGAATCAGAATAGCAGGATCCCCTGACCACTGTGTCACAAACCACGATGCCATAGGTCCCGAAAGAGAAAAGTCCTAGGCAAGATTTATCTCCGCCTGTCATGGAGGTATCGTCAGAAGAATTCCAGCTGCATACCAAGAGGCCTAAGACTATTTCAGTTCCTGGCCCGATCAGAGAAAAGGAAGCCCCACCTACTACACTGACCAAGGTTAACAGACCACCCCTCGGTGCAAGCCTCTAGAAGGTCATAACCTCAACATTGCCAAAGAAATCCACAGATTCTCCATTGAACACCCAGCGAGGCAAGGCAGGGCTGAAGCTGAGTATTTTCGAAAAATATGAGCTAATCAAGAAAAGAAACCAGACCCTGACCAACAACACTTGCACCCAGTTCTGGAAGCAGATGTTGACTGTGCAACATAGGTTGCTATCGACATTCGACACTGAGAAGGGCAGAATGCATATGGCATTCCTCCAGGCACAGGTACCAGATCCAAAGGTGATCACTGACTACAAAAGGGCCACCTTCGAATTCCATATGAAGGACCTGCATCTGACTGATCAGATGGATCTGCACAAGAAGACATGGGAAATGGTATTTTACACAGTGGCGCATGCTTCCACCACTGCGTCCAAACTGCAAGTGTCCCTGAATAATGTTCAAACACAATTGAAGTTAGAGAAGATATCGTCCTTTGCCAAAGACAACAAAATCAAGACTTTGGAGGAGATGGTCCTTAAGATCGGTTATGATCCTTCGAATGTGAAAGCAACTGAGGAAATGATTAAGAAGAAGAATGTTGACATATCCTCCTTGAGAAAACAATTGAAGCTCCCGCCCACAGAGGATTCACAGGCGAAGGAGATAGCAGAGAAAGAAGGAGAGAAAGATGAAATGCTCAAGCTGCTCATGGAGCAGAACGCACATCTTAAGGAAATGGAAGCTGAAATGGAGAAACTGGTGAAAGAGAAAGAAAAAATGAAGCCAATGGAAGTCATTCCATTGAATTCCATTCCAATTTCGGGAGTAAGCACAACATCAGTGACAGAAGTCCCATCTGCTACTCCATTGACGTCCCTGGAAAAGACAACTGACCTGGCTAAGTCCATGGAAAAGATGAACCTCCAGGAAATAGAGATCAACAGGCTTAAAAAGGAGATTGAGAACCTTCAAGAACTCAAATCTTCCTTTCAGATCAGCCTCTCCAAGGAAAAGCAGGTGACAGATCAGCTCAAACAGGAGTTACAACAGCTCCAGAAGCAAACAGTGGTAGGAAAGACTTTGGCCGAGGTTAAAGAAAGTGTATGGGCATACATCACCAAGTCCATGTATGAGATATGGCCCATGATACAGATAATGTTTGAGCAAAATGAATTGGTACATAAAAGTAAACAAGCCATCAAGAAGATCAGATAAGAATTGGGAGAGATGCCAACACAGGCAAACGAGATCATCAAATTCCTAAATTCTAAGACCAAGGAAGAGCTGGAAGAGATGAAAACTGAAGACAGAACAGAGACCATCCTTGAGGTCAAAAGAGTTTTGACTGAGAGATGATTAATGATTCAGCTAGAAGAAAAGGTTCAAGCCATGGACCTAGGGGTACAAAGATTCTTCAGTAAGATTGAGGCTCTACAGAAGAAAGGTCTACCTTGTCTGAAAGTAATCAATGATAAATTAATGACACTCCCAGACTACAAGAAGAGATTGTCTGATGTGGCTAAGGACAGTTAAAAGTTTGCAAGAATTCAAGGCAGCATCACTGGCAAAGCATTTCTAGATGCTCTTCAGTGGGACATCAGTATCCAACATGAGATTCGATACATCTTCCTCACCAAGCCTACCTTCGCCAAGTACACAAAAATGGATGAAGTGTATCGAAGGCTACTCAAAGTCAACGTGCCCAGTCATATTCGATGGGAGGAACTCTGTGATTTGATCGAGTATCAAATGAGTTGTCCCAGTCCAGTCATTCATTCAGTCAGATGAGGTCGTGCAGAGGCTTCATCAACGGTCCACCCATAAATCAACATGCAGTTACACCACATCATCAAGCAGTTCCTAGATTTATGCAATTTGTTAAGTTAGTTAGGCTAAAAATAGATTTAGCACGTCCTGGTCATTAATGAAAGGATCGTTTGTAATTTGAGTTATAAATACTTCATCTTTCGAAGTATTGAGGGTGGTTGATCTTCACACACTGAAGCTATCAGATTGTAATATTTTTGAAGAGATCTTCCATTAATACAAAAAGGCACTTTTACAGGATTCTTGCGTGTATTCACTGGTGATGTTTTTCTCTCTAAGTTGAATGTTATTCTCGCTTTGTTATCATCTTGTTTTCTAAATCTAATCTTTAGAAGTAACGAATGTTGCAGGATTTATCTCGTATACCCTGTTTCTGACTCAAAGATTTAAATGTTTATCTTCTCATTTTACGATAAAGAAATTCTTAATTGCTTCTTTGTTGTAATTGTCTTTCATGTCTTTTCTACTATTCATCACTTATGCTACTAAATAATCCAATGATTATATTATCTCGCCCTGTGAAAGTTTTCCTTTGCGTTTCTGGTTTGGATTTCATATTTTATTTAAAACACAGACCCCATAGCCCAATGGATGCATAGACTATCTCAACCAACTCGACAAACACTACAACAACAAAAATCGACCTATTTATTTACCTAGCCTAATATTCAAATTTTGAAACATAGCTAAATCATATAGAGAGATCCCTCTCTGAAGTTGGAAGGGCTAGATCCCAGCTTCAAAAGCGGTTGGCTAAAGTTACCTTTTGTAGATTTCTTCTGTTGTCGACCTCTTGGAAATTTACAGAGTGCTAACACATGGTTTAAGGAGGGATCTCATGGAAACTATCCTTGACCTAGGGAAATATCTACCCAATAGGACACCTCGTCAACCCTCCCATATTCAAGCTTGACAAGTCACATAGTTTCTTTGAGATGTTAATTGTTTGATATAGTGATCTTTGATGCACATGCTTGGATGGATTATTTACTGATTGGATTCACTTACCATGATGTTATGACTTGATATCCTTGGAGGGCGTGCTCATTTGTCTTTGCAGCACCTAGTTGGTGGGCAGTTTTAGGAGAACAAGCCTACCTTGGGCCTCCATGGGGCTACAATCCCACAAGTTGGATTCTAGGGGCCCGCATTCCAGATGAGAGAGATCAAACTTGGAAGGCCTTGATGATGACTTGGACGACATAGCCCAGGCCTCACTTGACAAAATATTTTCCCCGGAGGGGAAAAAAATCCTATTTTTTATCTTGACGTCATGCTTTTGGAGCTAGGGCATGGTGGTGAGGTGCCAGTCTTTTGACACATGGACATCTTGAGGAGAAGAGGGTCTTCACCATTATGATAGTGCTTATATTCTTGACATGTGGCCTTTGGAGGCCTACCCATGCTTCTCCAACACCAACGACTTCCTTAAAGTGGCAAAACATCCCCTAAAGTGGCAAAACGTCCCCTAAAGGGGTGACGTCCCTCAAAATTAGGGTTTTATTTGTGCAAAAAGTGAAATTTTAAGGAATTGTTTAGTATTGTTTTATAGAAGAGGAAATATTAGGGTTGTTAACCCCTAATATTTTGTTTTACCCTAAAGTATGTGGGCAAACTATGCTAGCTACATTTTGTCTAAATAAAGATCATACGATCTCATTTTTAACATAACTCTCCCTCATTGTGAGAGGATTTGGTCTGAAATTTTCACTACACTTGGCTCTTTTTATATCTTGTGCACTTGTTTATGTCTATATTGATGAATGGTTGATGGAGGAGTGAGGTTCTAGCCTTGGATGATGTTGTCTATCTCTTATGGTGGATTATCTTGGCATTTCTCTTGATCTTGGTATGGTATTTTAATATTATGCTATCATTTTTTCAAGTCAAGTCTTATTGTGCTAGGAGATATTTGGGAAGTATAAGGGCATATGCCCCCACCACAGTCTTCATCATTTTATCCTTCATCGCTTTGATTATACAAGGGTTTTCTAAGAGAAGTATAAGGGCATACACCCTCTTAGACTAAACCATAGTTAGAGAAAATTGCCTTGGGAAGTAAAAGGGATTATACCCCTAAGGAGGTATCTTATCTAGCTATTTGTTTATTTGACTCCATTAAACCAATAGTAAAGGCACTATTCATACTTTGTTTCTTTGGAGATATAAAATCATTGCCTTGGGAAACACAATTTTTGATCTTTTGAAAGGTTTCTTGATTGAAGCTGGTTGGCCTCATTGAGAGGAGTCTTTCCCTACTAGGGAATCCCCTCCCTCATACTACTTGCTAATTTTACAAAATTACATCTTCATCCATTAGGTTGCATAAACCCCAACTCATTTGCTTGAATAACTCACTTATCAACCATTGGATTTTGCTCAAAGTTTGCACACCTTTTCTCCTTGGTCCAACGCACTTTTTGGCAAATTTTGAGGGGATCTCAGTGGATGATTTTCTTACTGTAATACATTGAATGTTACAGACATAATGCTGATATAATTTTATGTAGACAAGTGTTTACAACAACCTTATCTTTTATACTAAAAATATTGGTTTTTCATCTTGAGTTTAGCTAGTCATTTACTAGTCTTTCTCTTGCATTTTCTACTTGATCTTTAGCATTTATTGAGCAACTTATAGTACGATTTTCTTGTTGATATATATTGTTATCTATTGGTGAAAATTAGGGACATGAAGCTTAAATTTTCGATCCAACTAACATACATCATTGCAAAGTGTCTTTTCTTGTGTCTCGAGCAAGTATTTCATCATTTGCAGGTTACTCAACATACTTGGAAACCCTTGGACCTTCCCAAGACTTCATTCCACACATTTCAATCCACTTAGAATTGACCTCTAGGGGTTGTTGACCACCTATTTCAACTAGGGGGTCAAATCCATGTGCCATGAAGATATGCACTTGATGATGCTACAAAGTTGAAGACTTGTTGGTTCTACAAGGTAGTTTTGGTCTCAACACTTCATTATGTAATTGTAATTTCTGCTCCCCTGCGTGGGATTATAATGTAATGGGTCTGCATGGATCATATTGTAGGTTAGTTTCCTAGGAATTTATCATTAGGGAAGTCCTTTCATCGAGTGTTTTTTTTCCTCAGGTAATTAATTTGGCCTAACCAACCTTTTTAATTACCCCTGACTTTTTCACTCCCACAATAATCCTCCAAAGTGGTGAAAGGAGTTCTAATTATTGATCCCTATGGGTGAATACTGTCTATGAATATTGTAAATTACCATGCTAGACATATCCTATATTCTTGCGGAATTTCTTCTAGCCTATTTTTTTTTTAATTTTGTAAAATTACCTAATTAATGGTAATTTTAATTAATTTTGATGTAAAAATGTAAAAACTAGGTCCTTGGGATTTTTGATAGGGCTATTTGTACTAAAACGAAATGGAATGAGACCTCCTACACCCTTGGACTAATTTTCATCTCAATTGGACAAGTTTTTCTAGGTCATTGTCAGTGAGGAGTCCAAGTCAGTCTAGAGTCAACGATTTAATTGTTGAATTGACAAAGTCAGAATGTCAATTTTTGTAAATAATGAAGCAAAAAGGTTAGAGAAAGAGTGAGATATAGTCCTAAACCCCTTTCCTAAGTTATATAAACAATTTTCCTAACTTAAACACCCCCCTCACCTAGCCATCTCTTCATTCCCCCAATCTTCCTAAGAAAAGTGTGCCCCCCTTGAGGAGAAAGTAAAGTAAAGTGAAAAATTAAATAAAGAAACTTGCTTTTCCCTAAGTTTTCTCCAAAAATTCTAATTTTTTGTTCAAAAAAGTAAAAAAGGTACCACCTCACCCCCTCACTCATCTACCAAAACCCTAAAAGTGCGCCCCCCTTGAGATGCTCAATGACTCTTGATTGATGGACACTTGGAGAGCATCCAAGAGGGGTAACTCTTGGATCCCAAGTATAAATAAAGGCCTCCCCTCCCTCATTTGACAAATCTATACTTTCACTATTGTTATCATGCCAAAATCTCTCCTCTCCCACTCGTCTCTCTCTCTCTCTCTCTCTCTCTCTCTCTCTTTCTTGTTCTCATTCTTTCTTCTCAAGCTTATGTCAAGTATTTGCTCAAGCTTGCTTATACTCTAATAAAGGAAATATTTGGAGGAATTATGGTGTTAAGAGTCTTCTTGGTGACATAATTTTCATGAGGTGATATTGTTCCTTTGATTTCTTTCTTCTTATGCATGCATAGCTTTGAGATTTATAATAGGAATATTAAGCAAAGTATTTTTCTTCTGTAGGTTTATGATAGTATTGTCATAGATATAGTGAGCATATATTTATTTATTTCAAAGTATTTTTATTTAATATCTAGATCTACTCACTTCCTATTATTTTTTGTCGCTTAGCGTTGAAGTTTGGCAAGATTATCTAGGGTTTAAAGAGAAAATTTCAGATCGCGAAATCTTCCTTTTTGACCCACATTCACCCTCTAAATATTTTTTTTTTCTTGTTGCTGCTCATTTCCATAGTATTTTGGTATTATAACATGCTAGGATAGGTCATTTATATTCTTAAAACTTGCATAAATTTACACAGAAAATTTATGGTTTTAATAACAGAAATTTTCACAAGTTTTTGTCACATTTTGCAGCATTTCCAACAAACTTTTTCTTGCTGATTTTTTTGTAGGTTGGTGACATAAATGAGGATTTATAGCCCATTTGGCGCACTTACAAGTCAAATAATAACCTACTAAGTTGGGGTAACATATTATCAACACTTCTTCTTTTCTCCATTGTAAGCAAGCCCCAAGAGAGTCTCTAGGGCTTGCATTTCTCTAAAGTTCTAAATTTCTGCAATTACTATTTCTTAGTTTTCCTACGCCTAGCATAGTGTTTGGCCAAGCCAACCATGCTAAATCATATGTATAGATTTATATTTCATTTTCAACATTGTTTTACTTTCTTGTTTTCCACACTTGTCCTTAAGACAAGATTGTGTGGCTAGAAGTTCTTTTATTTCGAAGTCATTTATTTTTCACCCACTTGGGAACAAAATCGATAGGCTTTGTCCTCCACCCTGTGCACTTGTTGTGGTTGCAAGTAGATTAAATTTAATTTCAAGTATTTACTTCTTCTTTTTTGTTTTTCTTCACCTAGCATAGTTTTTGACCAAGCCAACCATGCTAAATCGTAAGGCTAGGTATATAAATGATGCTTTCTTGCTTCTAGTTTCAAGTTTATGTGATTATATTTAGATATTATAATCTTATCATCTCTATTTGCTTAAGCCCATGGAGGCATAGTGTATTTACTTGTATATTCTCTTTAACATTCCATTTCCTTTCAAGCATTTACTTTTTTTTCAAGTTCAAGTATTTTCTTTCCTTCAAGCAATCTACTCTTTACTTTCAAGTACTTTTACTTTCTTGCAATTTACTTTTTGTCAAGAACTCAACTTAACTTAATCAATATTTAAGGTTAAATTGACCTTAGATCCTTAAGGGTTTCAATTAAACTAGTTTAACTAGAGCACCTACTGTTGTTCAAACTTTTCCATCAAAAAGGGATCTTGTGGAGGCAGCAGGGGGTGCTAGATCAGGGATGGTATCACGGCACTAGGTGTCCCCCTTGTTGAGAACCCTTATTTCCCGGATTGACCTTTGGAGCTAGGGTAATGCCTCATTTTCCTTACTTATTGAGCATGCAACAATATTTCTGGTATAAGCGGGGAGAGTTTTAGGGAAGTCACATAGTTTAAGATTCACACTTCACTTAATCAACCTAATTAATCCTAAAATCTATCCACAATTAACCTTGGCTTAAATTCATAATCTACTTTTATGGTTCATGCTCTCTAATTCATGCAGGCATTTCATTTTCAAGTTATTTCCATGCATTTTTATTGAGCACTTGTGGATGGTTAACTAGTGAACTTAGAAGTTGTGCATCTTTTGCCCATGGAGGCTTACTACATGCTTTATCTTTTTCCTTGTGTTTTTAACTTTTTCCCTTGGAGGCTCTTTTGATTGGTCTTTCATCTATTTTGGAGTTTAACATTGGAGCCATTGAATAGCCCCTTGAAGTTGTGCACCTTGTGGGGGCACTTCATTGTTTGGCTTTGTTGAATTGTTGTGTTGTGGTGAATGTTATCTTGAGTAATATTTTTGTTCCTTGCACACTCAAATCAAGTTAGTCCATTGTTGCTTCAAGTTAGATCTATTTAGTGCTTGTTTCTTTCTTTGTCAATAGTTGTATGTTGTCGTATCTTTTATTTATTCTTTGCATTCTAACTTGTGTAGATAGTTGTTTTATTTCATTGTATCTAATCCCATTGTAGAGGTTTTGCGAAGTAATCCTTTTGTATCTAGTTGTAAAATTTGTAAAGTATTTCTTTTTAATCTATTGTTGTAACTTTAGTTGACCCCTTTTCCCAACCTTGGGCACTATTCTTAGTTGTCTTAGGGAAAGGCTTGACTTTGCATTGAAATATTTGCACTTGCATTGTTTACCTCTAATATAGGTTAGATTCCCCCCAACCTTTAACTAATTAAAATTAACTCCTAGAATCAATCTTTTAACTCACATAGTAACTAGGGTCTACCCCCCTTGGCTTCCCTAGGAGTAATCCTAGATGAAAGAAGTTCAAGTCAAGGTGACAATGGGCTTGAACTTAGGCATTTTGCCTCGAAGGACACACTAAGTGGATTGGAATTAGTCCACGTTAGCAAGTGTGTATAAGGACAAAAACATGGGCTTCACTTACATTCATTTCCATATCCATCTCAATCCCCCTAGAGTCACTAAGGTCACCTCCCTAAGGTGACCTAGTCACCCTTGAAGTGCAGGACCTACATCGACTTGGCATTGGGTGTAGGATTCCCAAGTTGTAGCACTTGCTTTGTGGTTGGGTCGAGATTTTCCCAACCTACAACTTGCACTATAACACAAGTAAATATATATCTCACAAGGAAAATAGAGTCCCCAACCTAATATTGAAAATAATTTTATAAAACCAATTGGTATTTGCACAACATGCCAATTGCCTACTCTAATAATACCAAGAAGTCAAACATTCACTTTGAAATAACAACACAGATTCAGTTAAAGTTTGAAGTAATTTCGAGAAATGAATTACTCTTAATGGTAATATTTTCATGAGTACTTTAATGAGAAAAGCATACTCACACTAAAACAGTGGAGTCAGTTCCTATCCCCAAAAGGCCATTTAGTAAGTCCCAATACCCTAGAGCATAACATTAGTAAGTCTCATTCAATTTTCTAAATAGAAGCATGTAACCATCCGATTTTCCAAATAAAATCATATACATAAATTATGTCAATAAAAATAAAACAAAATTTGATTTAAAAGAATTAGTCCCAATCAAATCACCTACCAACCAATACCTCGACTTAGAACATATGTAGGAGGAGAAGTGGCACTTGCAAGTCATGATTCTGCATTATATGCTCCGATTGATTGTTAAAATGTCATGACAAGGTTATTGTCAAATTACAACTACATTTATTAAAAGAGCCATGTCCACCTCATCATCCCCAAGACATGCAAGATATTTAAAGATATAACCAACTCAAATGCTAAGCCAATCCCAAAACACCTACCAGGCATTATCCAATTGTACAATAGATCCTCAAAGTCATGTTGTGGGAGAAACTTTATTGAGATTGAATGTGAAAACTCCTCATTCTTACTTTCCACTCTGAATATTCTGAATTTTACCCACCACTTTCCACTTTGAATGTTCTGAATTTTATCCACCATGTCATCCCTCTTGGCTTGTTCAACTTCTAGAGTGTTAGTAAGTCCCAATACCCTAGAGAATAACACTAGTAAGTCCCATCGAGTTTTCCAAACAAAAGCATGTAACCATCTGATTTTCCAAATAAAATCATGTACATAAATTATGTCAATTAAAATAAAACAAAATTTGATTTAAAAAAATCAATCCTAGTCAACTTACTTGCCAACAAATACCATGACTTAGAACATATGCAGGAGGAGAAGTGGCACTGGCAAGTCGTAATTCCACCTTATATGCTTCTATTTATTGTTAAAATGTGAAGACAAGGTTATTGCCAAATTACAACTACATTTACTAAAAGAGACATGTCCACCTCATCATCCCCAAAATATGTAGAATATTTAAAGATCTAAGGAGTTCAAATGCCAAGCCAATCCCAAAACACCTACAACTCATTTTTAAGCATAAGAAAAGTTTAAAAAGTGGCAGTTGTGTATAAGATCAATACGAGAAACAAGAACCACATACACCATTCCAAACATATGGCCAACATCAAAACTATATCCAATGCCCAACCTTTCTATACTAGTTGATCATGTATTACTTTATTAGGATCAATAGTAGCTCCAATGCCCAACCTTGTTGAAGCTCTAACACTCATTGATGTACTATATCTCGATCTCTTTTGCTTCTTGTATGAAGTATAAACATCGTAATACTTTCTCACTTCACTAGGATCAATAATAACTCCAATGCCCAACCCTCCTGTACTAGTTGATGTCGACTCACTTGATTAAGATCAACAAAATCTCCAATGCTCAACCGTTTTGAAGCTTTGACACTCATTGATTTTTATAGCTTGATCTATGTTGCTCATTATTTGAAGTATAAAAATCATAATAGTGGCTCACTTCACTAGGATGAGAAGTAGCTCCACTACCCAACCTTCATGTACTAGTTGATCCTAGCTTCCATAAGGAAGTGTACCAGTATTTGCATCACAACCTGCATATTAGATGGAGGTGAAATAAAATCACCACTTGTACCAGTATATGAATCTCTAAAGGACTTTTTTTTTTAAGCTCTTTCAAGGTTATATGAAAGTAGAGGAACCACGATCAAATATCTATAGGGATCAAGGTTTGGGGGTGTAAGGCACCCCAATTCCTATTTGGAAAATTTCAAAACATTCTTGGTGTAATTCATGGAGGAAACAATGGATATGGGCATTGATCTCCATATCTAATAGGAGATAGATGTCGTGGTTGTGCATCCAGTGAGCAGTTGAAGGGGTTGGAGTAGGAACTGATACATGAAAATGCTTCAAGGGAAAATTTTAAGTCTTGTACTGTATAATCCATTTGAAATTGATAACTATTACAACTTTGAAAAGTAGAGGGACCACTATTGGATATCTAGAGGGCTCAAGGTTGAGGGGGGTGTAAGGCACCCACTTCCTATTTTGGCATCTTTTGAAACATTCCTTATGTAATCCATGGAGGAAACAATGGATATGGGCATTGATATCCACCTCCAATAGAAGATATATGTTGTGGTTGTGCAGTCCACTGAGCAGTTGAAGGGGTTGGAGTAGGAACTAATACATGAAAAGGATTGAAGGGGAAAATTTTAAGCCTTGTACTATATAATCCATTTGAAATAACTATTACAAATTTGAAAATTATCATGTTACAAAGCACTTTGAAATTCCTACAAACTGTTGGCATTACACAACATTAGCCAAGTACCAGTAAAATGGAAGATAGACTTCAACCATCTTCTTGAAGCTATGGAACTCATTGATGTATGCTAGCTTTATCCCTTTTGATTCCTTATGAACTATAAGCATCCTACTACCAATTGAATTCATTAGGCTTAGTTATAAATCCAATGCCCAACCTTCATGTATTAGTTGATCATGGGTCACTTCATTAGGATCAATAATAGCTCCATAGTGCCCAACCTTGCTAAAGATCTAGCACCCATTGATGTATTATATCTTGATCTCCTTTTCTTTGAATCATGTATGAAATATAAACATTATAACATCGGTTGACTTCACTAGGGTCAAAAATAAGCTCCAATGCCCAACCTTCTTGTACTAGTTAATCATAGTTTCCCAATGGAAGTGTACCAATATTTACATCACAACCCGGATATTAGGCAGAGGGGAGGTGGAATAAAATCACCACCTATATGACTTGGTTGGATCCCTTTCATCATCATGTTGTTTGGCTCTCTAAAGGATACTTTGAAAAACTATGCAATTATTTCAAGGATATATGAAAGTAAAGGAATCACTATCATATATCCAAAGGGATCAAAAGAGGGATAAGGCACCCACTTCCTATTTTCATTTGGAAAAACATTCCTATTATAAGATCTAGAGGAAACAATGGACATGAGTGTTGATATCCACCTCTAACAAGGGATAGATATGGTAGTTGATTAGTCTCTTGAGTAGCTAAATGGGTTGGAGTAGGCATTGATAAATGAAAATGCTAAGAAATTTATGAATATTGCATAGAGGGATACCACTGTCATTGGTTGCAAAGGGTTGAGATGTCATTGAATTGAATTGAATTGTGTACTCAACTCCAAATATTTGTGCTCTTGTAATAGTATTATAGGTTTATCTTGTTTCTCCTACTTAGTTGATGACTATGGGTTGTTTTGTGAATCTAATGGCCATTGATGAGGTTTTTGAGTTGATGCTTATGGAATTCCCGAATAAGAGGAAAGCTTAGTCCACAATTATATATCAATCGAAAAAAAGGCAATAATTTTGTATAGTCAAAAGAAGTACCCATTGGACCAATAAATGGTTGTTTCCTAGAGGATTATTTTGATTGGTCCAACTCCAACTAAACTATACATAGTTTCACTGTCATAAACTTCCCCAGAAGACCAAAATTGCAAAATCCTTTTCAAACAAGATAGGTTTGCATATTTTTTAGGATTGTGATCATTATCATGGGATTTGTACTTATTCCAAAGCCCCAACAAAAGCCTCCAATTCCACATAACTACATGATAACCCACCATTGTCACCTTAGTAGGAAGTCCCCACATTTTAGGGATGGAATAGGTCCAACCCAAGAGAGGCGTCCCTAGTAAACTCAAGGGATCAGATAGCAAGGATATGGCCAAGATTAGGGTTCCCTCTCACAGGTTACCCAAGTCAAAGGGTCTATGACTGTTAAATTGAGGCAAATGAAGATTTTTATGTACACGTGTGGAACAAGAACAATATAACATGCATATATAACAATTTCCAAGTACCAATATGATCAAATACCTCAATAATAGACAACATAAATATATGATAGATGAAGTAAAATTGCAACTAGATGATGGTTTATAACAACCAATAGTATTTTGTAATGACCACAAGAAATATAGATCATAATTGCATGAAATCACATCGAAAACTTAGAAATTGTTCATTAGATCAATTAGGTTAGTGTATGCAATAAATTGCAACAATTGGTATGGTCGTAGAAAATGTTTGCAACGGAAGCTATAAAATTAGGGATTTAGTGAAAGTTAAAGTAAGAAAAATGAGTGGAAATATTTAGAGAGTAAGATTTGAGAGTTTGTTTGATCTGATTTATTCACAAAGAGCAAGAGACAAGTGCCTTTTTGGGCTATGGAGTCTTTAACAACAACACTATAAATAATTAGAGAAATGATGATAAAGATGTCTAAGGACAATGAGATGAAATTTGAGGAGATAACACCTTAGAGCCTCAAACTTCATGCCTCAAGGGATGAATTTTCTAGAGAGAAAACACTTTTGGACTGTAGTGAATTCTTCACTCCTTATATTCTTGAAATATATATTGCAACAAGCCTTTAGAACCAAAATCCTAAAGTGCTATTACTTTAAGGGTCTAGGAGCTTAATCTAGACAATATTTTCTTGACAATTCAAAGGGTGGAAAGAGATAGGCATCCTCACCTCCTTCTCAAATAATTTTTATGTTATGAGGACAACTATGGAACATTGAAAACATATCAAACTCGATGAACTTTGTCTGAAATTCACATATTACCAACGCATGTCGTCATCTTGTGAACACTTTAATTAAGCAGGATAACAACCCTTTTTTAACACTTTGGTTCAATATGAAAACTGAAACTTGTGTACACCATATTTATAATTCTTTGTTGGGAAATCAACATCTTCAAGGCCATGAGACAACTAAATTTTCCAACATAAATTTAGAAACCATTTTCTGTATTATACAAAGATTTCAAAGTACTAAGAGCTATATATCAAATGTAAAATCATGATTACAATTTGAAATTTATTTATAGAGAAAAGAGTTATAATCTCTTTGTCTGCAACCTTTACAACAAACTTTACAATTTGTGATAAAAACACAACTTAGTTTTCCAGGCAAAAATACTTTGATTTACAACAACAATTCATACAATGAGAGCTTTGTTCTCAACAACCAACTTTCTTATTGCTTATATGATTGCCAAACACAATGAATATTTTTGTTGTGGGATGGAAAAAAAAAGGAAAAGTGAAGAGTTATAATCTCTTTGTCTGGAACCTTTACAATTTGTGATAAAACCACAACTTTGTTTTCCAAAAATAGAGACTTTGATTTACAACAATAAGTCATACAATGAGAGATTTGTTCTCAACAACTTGCTTTCTTATTACTTAAATGATTGTCAAACACAATGAATGTTTTTTGTTGTCTGTTGGGAAACAAAAGAGAAAGTGACAAAGACATTTGTCACAAAGGAGGATTTCTGTTGCAACTGTTTCTCAACCCCTCACACCATATATTTTGTATTCCTTCCCTAAAAAAATTGAAAGAAGATTTATGATTGAATTATTGGGAGATGCATGCATGTCACCATCTCTTTATAATTGAATACACCAACTCGTGAACCAATTTGAAATAACATAATGGTACAACAGAACCTCAAAATCATGTTGGGGACAAAATTTACTTAGATACAATGTGGAAACTCCTCATTTCGACTTTCCAATCTGAATATTTGGAATTTTACCCATCACAGTATCCCTCTTGGCTTGTTCAACTTCTAGAGCGTTCTCTAGAAATAATGAAATAATTAGTGCAATTATTTGTGGTGGTGAGGAGAATATGGTGTTTATGAAGTCATTAAACTACAACCAAAATATGACAAATTAAAGTAGGCACAAGACCTGATATCAAGTTATTAGATCCTACCATGAAAATCAAAACATTGCATGCTTCAGAATTCTTTTTGAACTTACCCACAACGCAATTGTGTGGGCAGGGTCCACTTTAGAAGTAGCATAAAAAATACTTAACTATTATGGAATAAACATGCCAAGAAATAATGAAACTCCCAAGATGAACATGTTTCACATTGATTTCACGTTAGTGAATTGAACGATGGAAACACCGACAACAATTGGAAAAAATAGCAGCAAATAGGAACACTCATAAACCCACAAGCCTAAACTTCCAAATATATTTTATTTTATTCAGGTTGATTGAAACTACTTGCCAACCAATGCAAAGAGAACACAATATGATGAGACAAATATGGGAAATGGTATTGATTCAAAAAGAGATCCCCATTTTCCTAAATATCAGTAAATACAAAAATACATTAATATGAAGAATTGTGAACAGATTATAAACATTTCTCTCGAATAACTAAATATATTTGTCTCAAATCAAGTTGTTATACCAATTTTGTGGATAAATAAGGAGATCATGTCTCGAGGCCCTTAGGCTATAGATATGGAGTTTCGAGATATTACATGACCAACAATATCCTTTTGCACAACTGGAAAACCCACTTACCACCACAGATTGTCATAGTTTTGCAGATGACATCCACCACACCAGTTGGCTTCCGAAAGGTAGTGGGCCTTACTGCATGAGGTAAAAGTTGGTATTGTGGTGAGCATCATTTCAATATTTAAGATATTTTATTATGTTGTATCTTAGATTGCTCTAGATTTCATGATATATGTTTAGACATGATGCCTTTTTCCCTGCTTCACATTGGTGGTTGACATTGTGCCCTAGTAAGTGGTTTTCCTTTGGGATGAGTTTGCTCCTGGGAACTCCCTTAATGATCCATTTTACCATTCCTGGCCATACTTACCTCTGTCCATCATTGTTCCCCTCCATTTTCTCATCTCTTGGGATTTTAGGGTGGATTGACCCAAGAAGGGGTTGTCCCTCATTCTATGGGAAGAAGGGGCTAAAGGCCCAGATGGGTTGATGTTGGGTAAAAGATAAAAGCATTGTATAAAACTTCCATATGATTCATCCATGGATCACCCAATAAATAAATGAAACACTTATCTTTGAATAAAGGGGATCCACAATATAATAAAGAATGCTTAAAAGGTTAGTTGAAGGATAGGAGGTCTCATCACGAGCTGACCTATTGAATATCTAGTGGAATGACATTACCATCATCTAGTCACCAAACTAGGGTAATGGCTCTTAGTTGCATGGATAAGAAAAAGGGGGTCACATCATGAGAAAACCTTTTCATTTCCATTAGGTGTTTGTGGGTGACATTGTCATCATATGGTCACCACGCCAGGGAAGTGACCTTCAATCTCTCCTTGTGCTATATTGAAAGAAAATAAAGAAAGAAAGATAAAATAAAATTGATGGGCTTGGAAAAAGTGCATTGTGGATGAAGGTACCACACACTCTCTACAAAGTCACCTGTAATATCCCCCGATCGAGCTCTAGTTGTAATTATGAATTGTAAACATGTTGTTAGGCTGGTGAGCTGAGTTATAATAAGCTAGGAGGCTTATGTGATTATTAGGCTCGAGAGCCTAGGATGATAAGGCCAAGAGCCTGTTTTGTATATGTAATTCTACAAAATCATTAATACAAATTATACTTCACTACGTGTAGATCCTCCATCAAGAAAGAGATATGGGGGAATAATCTCCACTAGGTGGGGAAGGGGCTAAGTGTCTAGGAATAGGGGATAATCTATAAGGATTACCTCTAAAGGAATAATATTATATTATTGTTTCCTAAAGGCTAAGGTTTGACATAATCTGTGTTGTCCTAAGTTCCTAAGGGAAAGGGGGATGAGTGTTAAGTGGAGCTCATGCAGCTTCAGGGAGACAAGTGTCAACCTGGGCGCATGTAGTATTAAGTGGGAAAGTCAGCTCGTTGTCAGATCATCTCATTCACGAGTCTCACGATTGGGAGGAGGGTCACGATCCTTCACCATTCGGTATGTACTATCGCGGGGTTAGTCACCCTAGAAGTCTTCCATACTCCCCACCAAGGCACGCCCCAGTGTAACCTGTAGAAAATGGAGTTGTCCTATGTATTTCTTGTGAAGCCCTATGAACTAGTATTTTTCCTATGTCGTAGCGTTTGCTGGTTGGTGCCAACGCAGTTTTGGATAAGCTTGGTTTGTTGTCATATTATGTGTCCATGCCCGTTTTTTGTGGTTGACTTCACTTGTGTGTTACCTGAATTATGTTGTTGACTTCACCAATGTCCGTTTGAAATAAGAGTTGAATTGAAGGAGAAGGTTGTCAGGCTTGTGAGAAATTATCCCAGGTGAGAGAGTTTGATGAGAAGTGATTTCTCTTGGAGGGAGTCCCTTAGCAGCTAAAGTACTCTGAGACTTTTGGTCTAGCCTATTGTTGAAGCCCAAGGTAAGGGAGGTGTAGTAGCCGATGTAATTGTATTAGTGAAGGTGTAACCTCCTGGGGTGGAGCAAGTGTGTGGGGAATGAGGGTTTGTGGGTTGTGGTTGTAAGTGGCTCCTGGGATAAAAGATCCTTCTTGTCTTTTTCTACAAATTCCTTGTTGTCCTTGCCAAGCCTAGAATTCCCTTGCCTAGTGGAGTTTAGTCCCAGCTCAGGGGTGACCCACTCTTGAGCATGATGAGCAATGTGGTCTATCATTGGGAGGTTCATGGAAGGTTTGCACATAGTTGGTGTACTTCAGTTGAAATATAAGTACCCATTCCTATGTTCATTTACATGCTGTGTATTTGTACATGCTAGGTTGATGAGTATTGCATGTATATGTTGTTATATTATGGGTTTTTCCTGTGAGTACTGCATGCATGCTCTTATTGTTATTTCCGCATTAATCTATGTATGAACATAATATGTTGTATGTTGTATGTTTATATTTATATGCATATGATAATTGTTTTTTCTATGAGTAGCATGGCTTGACTTGGGTGGTCGATGGTGTGACAAACTTGTATCAAAGCAGTAAAGGAAAAGTTAAGGTTGCTTCGGTAGTGTTACCCGGTGGGGGTTGATGGTCGGGGATGTTACAAAATGGTATCAGATCCATGGTTTTGACACTGATCCTGGATGGGCCTTGTTAATGGTTAACGAGACAAAGATTTCAGAGTGAATTGCTATCGAAAGGGACAAAATTTGAGGTTCAGAGTGTCCCTGGGTGAAAGGAGTGCGTCGACACAGTTTTTGACTCAAAAAGATCAGGAGAAATATCTTGAGTTTTCTCATGAAGGGACGCGAAGATATGTTGCAAGGAGTGCACAGATCCGAAAGTTGACTAAGTGTCAAAGAAACTCTCTAAGGAGAAAGGGGTTCGAGAAACAAAGATCAGGAGAGATAGCGGGAAGAAATATTCAAAGGGGGAGAAACTCTCAAGGTTTAACAAGTTAACAACTAGGATTTATTCAGGAGGAAACAAAGTCACCCCAGACCATCAGATCTAGAAAAGTTGTGAGGCAGTTAGCCGTGAGTTCCTTTGGAAATCTGAGTAGTAACGAAGTCCATCTGTGTCGTCGATCTAAGAGAGAGGATATGTGGCGAAAATTCGTGGACTTAAGGTGAAATCACTTCGGGAGAAAATAGGTGTGGAGATGTTGAAACTCTTGAAGCACAAAGAGCCGAAGTGAATTGTAGTCATCGATTTATGGGAGACACACATCGACAGATCATCGACGTTGGGTGAAATCACTTTGGGAGAAAATGAGTGTGGAGAGGTTGAAACTCCTGAAGCCTGAAGTCCCCGAAGTGGATCTACACCATATATATGAGGAGAAGAGATCAACTGTTTGATTGGGTCGAAGTGAATAAGAACCGTTGGATCAAGCCAAAGGTGGAAGTTATGGCGTTGTATGAAGGGAAAAATCCATTGAAGCTCCAAAATCCAGAGTTAATCCAGACCGTCCATCAAGAGGGATGCGTGTCAGCAGATTGGTTGTTCGGGATTTCGATGTTCAAGAGAATCAATGTGTGATGAGGAGAGAACTCCCGAAGCCTGAATTTCTGAGGCCCTGAAGAGCCAAAGTAGTGATTCATGATGATGTCACCTGGAGGTGACATGGACCTCTCCTATACCTGCCACATGCTCCCACCTGGAATGTTGACATCCATACTATGTGGGCCCTGAGGTTGCATAAAATAGTTAAAGGTCGACGGGCCCACATTGGTGTTGATCACGATACACCAAGATTGAAAGCCAAGAGGCATTGCGTGGACCCAATTTGCATGGGAGTTAATTCCCCAAGGCAGTCCCATAATCCAAGCCACGGTATCACTAAGGGGTTACGTGTCAGCGTCAAAAGAATTGTGGGGGAAAGGTGGGTTACTCCAAACCGTCGATGTGTACCCTTGCAAATTGGAAGGAATTAAGTGATGTGACATGATAGTGCTTGAACATCAAAACCCTGATCCAGTGGATGCGTGGCGATAAGAGACTAACACCAGAGGAAGGACACTTCAAAGGAAAATGGAACAGGTGGGCCACAAACTCCCCAGCCCAAAGTGTTGAATGATTGATAGTCGTTGATCTGTTGAAGGAAACGTGACAAGTGGAGGTCTACTCCGGAAGATGAACACCCCAGAGAGAAAGGAGTTAGGAACTTCCAAAGCTAGACTTCTAAAATTCGAAGGCCCGAAGTCCCAAATAAGCACCATCGACCTAGCGTTGGACCACAACCCGTGGTCGCATGGGTTGGGGGCTGAGAAAAAGGGGCTATTGCCTGAAAATTATTGTAGAGCAGTGAAAATATCAGAAAGAAAAGATCTATGGGGATTATTGATTGATCAAGAACTATAGAATGAAATCTGAAATCTTTCCTTGAATCATATTGATTTAGGAATACTGTGGAAGTTGTTAAGGACTGATGACCTGACAATTTCGATGGACTGCACATTATTTTTGCAGAGTTAAACAACAACTAAATAAGATAATGATTAGCACAGAGAAAAGACATCAACTGCACAAGTAATTCATCAGAGAAGAAGCATAAGTTTTAAATGATCACAACTTTCTGCTCAAAGCTCAGAATTGAGCAAGGAAGTAGTCATTGGAAAGATATCGAAAAGAGGATTCTAGGTGGAGAAAGCCATTTGCGATACATGATAATGCATGAGACATAAGTTCATATGGAGATGCAAAGAATGGGAATAAGGAAGGTTTTATGGAGTATGAAAGTGCAAGATACCAGATATATAAAATATGCAGAACAAAAACGAAATGCTAGAAATAACAGAATAACAGTGAAATATCCAGCATAATCTTCACAATACACAGAAATGATATACGAA